>CABHPP010122220.1:0-46747 GCA_902168425.1 Peromyscus attwateri | reverse complement strand
TCTCTCTCTCTCTGTCTCTCTCTCTCTCTCTCTCTCTCTCTCTCTCTCTCTCTCTCTCTCTATATATATATATATATATATATATATATATATATTTCAGTAGTGGACTTCTGATAGCGTCTGATTTCAGAGTACCACAGTACAGGCCTGTAATGATGAGGTTTCTTCACCCCTCCTGTAGAGGGCACACTCTTCCTAGGGGCTTTTGCAGCCAGTTGTTTCCTGGGTGCTGCTTTCCCACCAGTGGATTTGCTGGCAGTCTGCTTTGTACGAGCCATGGGCACCTCCTTAGGCCCTTCTCCTTAGGCTGAAGCTCCGTCAGCAAGAGGCGGCACTGGCGTTAGAGCAGCGGGTGCATGGCGACGGCTGCAGACATCCTCCTTTCATCCTTTGAATTTTCTATCTACCACAAGCATACTTTGCTTTGTGCTTGAATTTAAATAACTACTTCCATATATTGTTTCCTGCAGCTCTGTTAGTAACCTGTAAGGATGGAGTTCAGTCTGCAGAACGCACATAAAAATTCACACTTGTAATGGCAGCTCTGATGAGGCAGAAACAGGAGAATCCCTGGGCTCACTCTCGAGCCAGTCTAAGTAGTGAGAAGTGGGGATATGAAGTCAGATGCTGAGAAGTCAGTGGTTCTCCAACTAGTTTTCTGCTTTGGGTCAGTGAAAGACCTAGTCTAGAAGGAGTTGGACAGCCTTCCTGAGGATGACACTGGAGGTCTCCACACACAGTACTTCACATACACATGTGCTAAAAATCTGTTTCTTGATTCTATCACCAGGGAAACCTGCATAACTTCCATGGCTCCTCTCTTCTCTTGAATACACTCCATATTTCCTGCTTTTTAAAAAATATTTATGACAGTTTAGAATTTTGTATTATTGTAGCAATTCTGGATTCAGTTATATCCCACCAGACTGTTGAATATTTTATTTGTCTTAGCAAGTAGTTAACATATATGGACTCAACTTCTAATTTCTATTTTTCCTTATGGTAGGCAGCAGCTGCCAGGTCTGGTCAGTTACTATAGCTGTAGTTTTACTGTTTGGAGCCCCAGGAAATCTAGAAGGGTCAAACAGAAATTTGGCTGACACAACTTACTTAGAGAACACAGTGCTCTGGATTGTTGGCTTTCATTTCCAAGACACTTTTCCTCCAGTTCGGCCACTATGGTAACGAAGAACTCTCCTCTGATTGATTGGACCTGGAAGACTGGCCTCTGTGTTTCAGCCAGCATGTTCTTTTTCTCATTATAGCTACTCATCCAGCAAAAAGTGGGAAGTAATACCATTGTTCCTTTCTTTCAGAATCTCTCTTCTTTCGTTTTCCTGCTCCCAATCACTCCCTGTTACTCTTAAATATTTTTACCATACCTTCTTCAGTGTTCAAAGTTATCTCTGTAGGGCAATGTATCTGAGAGGCAGAACCTCTTGTTATCAGAAATAAAACCTCCACATGTAAAAATCTTTAAACTTTAATAAACCCCAAATTGTTCGAATAAATTTAGCCAAGTTAATTGGGCATTCTCTATTTCTATTGTTAGTAGGAACGCAGGAAAGTGGGGCTGCTCTGTTACTCTTGAGAAGTGATCTCATGAGCAAATTTTAGAACTGTGTAACTCTTGTATTGATTTGCTCATAGCTGTGACAAAATTCACGGCAGAAACAGCTTAGAGATCGGGTTTATTTTGGTTAAAGGTACCAGCAAGATTTCAGTCTATCCTGGTGAGAAATGCACGGAGATAGGAGTGCCTCAGCCCACAGCAGCTTGACATGGTACAGACCAGGAAGCAGAAAATGCATGATGGAACCAGAAGTGAGTCTAGCCTTCAAGTCTCTTCAAGTCTATGACCCATTTCTGCCACCAAGCCCCTCCTCCTGAAGACTCTACCACCTTCAAGATTGCACCGCTAGCCGTGGGACTGAGAGCTTCTGGAAGGAAGGCTGAGTTTTGTAAACCACTTAACTGAGAACTTAATCCTCTCAGAAATTCTAATCACTTCTCTATATTAGATGAGCGAGCGGTGCTTACCCTCCTGATGACTATCCGGTCTTCATCACTTTGTGAGGTGCACAACGTGGACTATAGAAATGGGCCCCTTGCCTTCTGCCTTCCAGCCAATGAGAACCAAAAACATTAGGAAGTCAGATGCTGAGAAGTCAGTGGTTCTCCAACTAGTCTTCTGCTTGACTGTACTTTCCCAGAATGCCTCTACCGTTGAGAGCCACACTCCCTTCTTGTTATGCATTTTCTCATAGCTCTCGCTACTTGTGGTGTAAATGGCCAGACCTCAGTGTCTTTCCCTCACCGCCAGAAGTGTTAACAGCTAAGAGTTCCTGGTCTCTTGTCGTTTCTCATTCATTCTCTCTGGCCCTTATGAATTATTCTCTTTTCAATACAATTCATTTCAACCTCTATGTTTAGGTAAAACTTTAGAAATATACAAACTTCAGACTTCTACACATGCTATTTTTTCTGCTAGTTGTTGTCTCTTATGAACCTGTATAAATGAGGCTATTTCCATTCTATCTTCAGCCTCCACTTAAATACTACCTCTCTAGACGTGGCTATTCCTCACATGCTTCACCACACGCCATATTACTATATCTCAGCCTTTTATCCATCCTTCATAACTTGTCAGAGTTGGTTAGTTATCTGTTTACTCGTTTATTGTCAAACAGTCAAGATAACAAATCCTGTGCAGATTTAGATTGTGTCTACCCCTCACTAAATAATCAACAAGCAGCAGAACAGTCACCACAAATAAGCAAGTCAACCTGGTTTGTTTGTTTATTGCAAGTTGTTAAAGGACCTTACAAGAGAATTTTGGAAGATTGCATGCAGTAGGTTCTGTTGGTTGCTGTAAAACTAATTAAATCTATCACTAAAAATAATGCAGAAAGTTAAAAAAAATGGCTGTTATCTTATTTCAAAGTAAAACAGATCAGTATGGAAGATGAAATAGATCATGTTATGTAGGACACAGAATACTTTCAAAATTTTTCAGATCATGAAACCACTGCATCTGTGCAGGAGTGAATTTTCAAAGAACTGGGCTACTTCAGAAAGCAAATAAATAACTTTTCCAAATAAGTTTTTTTTTAATTTATTTCTGTGCACCAGCACATTATTTTCCCTACTTTGAAATTTTTCTTCTGTATTTGGAAAGAGTAATTCTTTCTTAAGTGATTTGGAGTGTTTAGAAAAATGCTTCGGATTCCTTGGGGAATTTAGGAGGCGACTGGGATGCCTTTTGAAGCTGTCAGTTTGCCCTCAACAAGAAATTGAGACTGTTCTTCTAATCTAAGGCCTTTGAAGAAAAGCTGCCCTCCCTGAGACCTCCCCTCTGGACTTTAATCATGCCCTATGTGGTCTTTTTACCTCTTCTTTTTTTTCTTTTCAAATTTTATTAATTATATACTTCACTGCTTAATCTTCTTAATTCTTATGATGTTTTCTGTGAGGGAATCTATAATTGTTTTTACTGAGTCTCAGATTAAATATGATATTCCCAAGTATTTAGCAGATATTTACATTGTTAGCCAAGTGCTAAAACCCCCTTCTTTTTTTCCTTCCATCAAGCCCATGGTCAAAAAAAACCAATGCACTTTGTACATTTTGCTCAGTATTGCATGATCACTTTTAGTAAAAAAAAAATTCCATCACATGCTATTTACCCATCCCTACCACAATAACCTTTCCTTAATTTTTGCCAAATAAATTTTAGAATCCTTCCCTATCACAGCTCTTGTGATTTATGGCTCCAATCTACATCGATGCTTATATTAATTTAATTTTATGTAACAATTGTCAGTAAATTTGTACTGAGTGTTTACACATGTCTGACATTTAATCTGGGCTTCACAGACACAAAGAGATTAAAGGATATCATACCCAAACTCAGGGAGCTTTATGCTCATCCAACAAGATAAACAATAATGTAGAGACAAAAACTCTAGAAGAAAAAATGTAAATCTTCCTGGAAAAATAGGGAGACTATTAAAGCCTGTGAGAAGTAGGGCTAGGCTGGAAGCTAGTTCTCTGATAGCAATGGACTATTTTAGGTTTTAGCAATGACATGGTTCTTGCTGGCCATACCACTGCTGTCCATATGCTGCTTGAAGTTTTCATAGGTCATATCTTCTTCATTTCTTTATTTATTTTATTTTTGCTATAGGAAAACACCTGAAGCTGTATACTGCATAGAGAAGTCTATTTAGCTCACAGTTTGGAGTGGTAAAATTCCTCCAAGATTGCATGTACCAAGTTGGTTGACCTCTAGTGAGGTCTTGTGACAGATGGCATCACAGTGGTAGAAGCACAAATAAAAAGACTCACGTGGTAGAACAATAACCCAGAAACTAAAGGGTCGTTATATCTCTCCTTACAACTCATTCTCATGGGAACTAACTGGCATTCCACGTTAATACAACCCGAAGACATTGTCTCTAATTATCCAACCTCTTCCCATTTGACTACTGCTTTCACAGATCACAGACACTCACCAGTACCATTCTGGACACAGAGGTTTTAACACAGAGACCCTCAGGGAACATATGCAAACCACCCTAGCTTATAACCCTGCTTTTCTAGAACTTTCCACTCAAAGAGAAGACTCTTAAGAAATACATTCTATTAACTCTGCTAATCAATATAGGCCATTCCCCTATTTGGATACATATGTTGGTCATACAAGATGTTGCTTTCCTTTGTATATAATTAAGAGGACTAATCCAGATGATTTAAGTACTAATACCCTTTATCCTGCCCTTTCGACCTGCCCAACATGCAAACACAGTGGGCCATCACCATGTACAGCGCTGACACACCAACTATTCCACAAATCTAAGGCGCATACCCTGAGGTGAGAGGACTAAGGTAGAGTCCCACAGTCCCTCTGTTAGGTAAAAAGCCAATATTACTTCTGTTTTGATGAAGGCATTGTATTCAAGTTTCTGTTTGTTGTAACTTAATGTGCTCCTGCAGAATGAAACTTCCTGAGACTGACTCACAGGAAACGCAGTCTGTCCAGTATGGGGGCTTTACCAAGAGACAACTAGTGACTTTATTCCCAGGAGGTATAAGACAACTAAATTGGAGCTCCCACTCTGCCTGGGGTTAAAATCTAGAGGGGGCTCTCACTCACCTAGGCCAGTACTTCTGAAGCTCAATATAATTTTACTTTAAAACAGGAAATTCACATGATGAGTCAAGTGATTCATGTTTCCTTAATCAATGAACAATTAACCTTCATTAGTGTGCTCAAATCACTTTAAATGTGAGGTAAGATGCTGTCGCCTGGCAAGGATACCTCAAACACAATGAAAGCCATTAAAATTATTTTATATTGGGTCCCTTGTGGAGCAGATTTGACACCAACTCCAACTCAATCAGAACTGCATTGAGAAAATGTGGACAAATGTTTTAAGCACCTGCTAGAGTAAAAACAAAACAAAAAAAAAAAATCAGGCCCCCAAATGACTCTGCAATAGCCTGTTGTCTTTCAATCAGTTCTAAGTTGTTTTCTGTCTTTCACTGTTACATTTGTCTCTTGACAGCATGCCATGTTTTCTGGTAGCTGAGAGTGGAGATCATGCCATGTATTTCTAGGTTTCCTTAGATGGCCACACATGCTGGGTGCAATAAGGCCTGGTAAGGCTTTGACAAATGCAGTGTGTTAGACCTAGTCCAATCCTGCTAATTCTTAGTGTCTTTTATCAACTTATTTGATGCAAGAATTATCTATAAGCCCAGAAGTGATTGTTAAGACCAGTTGGTTGGATCTGGTAGATAGGAAGCCCTCATGGGCTGTTTATCCCTCTAATCACAGAATAAATAGAAGAGAAGCTAGCATAGGGCCTTGAAAAGACCGGCTTGACTCATCAAATATATGTCTCTATCAGTCTTTTGAAACAGACAAGCCTATTTTTAAAAAGACTTCAATTTAATTAGAATTCCTTTTCCCATGGAGATAACATCTTCAATTGATTTAATCCTTTCTTGTACATTCCTTGCATCCTGAGAGGTAGCAATGGTTTTCATTTTACATTCTGGTCTTGAAACATGATAAACAGTGAGTGTCAGTTTTAGTTCCCCCGGCCAGGGCCTGCAGTAGCAGGTCTGGGAGCTGGCCTCCGAACCTCTGTAATTCTCACCTCACTCCATTACTTCATCCTTCCTGTCCTGTTGTGCTGGTCCACCTTTTACATGCAGAGACTGGATCCAATGCAGTTGAAATTCTAAAATCATCTCACATGGTGGAGATTATCAGTGTTTAAAGACTTTTAGAAAATACCAACTATTTTCAGATAAAATTCTGTAACTTTTTATTTGAAGTAGACCCCTGCTTTGCTTATTAGGAAAAATAGAATATAAAGTTGGCTCTATCATTTTCATTCCTAATTATAGTTATTTTTGAAGACTGTTAGCCTGAACAAATAGTCAATAAAACCCTGAGACAAAGATTGTAGATTTTCATATAAATATATCCAACATTGTATTTCATATAGTAACGTAGAATGAGTGAGATGCTAATAGTAAAATCAACATGTCAGAAATTTCATGGAGGGCTAAGTCATCTGATCAGAAATGTATTTGGAGCCGGGCGGTGGTGGCACACGCCTTTAATCCCAGCACTCGGGAGGCAGAGGCAGGCGGATCTCTGTGAGTTCGAGGCCAGCCTGGTCTCCCAAGTGAGTTCCAGGAAAGGCGCAAAGCTACACAGAGAAACCCTGTCTCGAAAAACCAAAAAAAAAAAAAAAGAAATGTATTTGGAAGAACAAAGGCCAGGGAGAGAGAATGCCTGTAAATTTTGCTTCAAATTTGTCTTCCCTTGTCTCTAATATGGTTGCTTAATTCCAACCTGCTCCAAACTTTACCCATCTGAGTCGCTTTCCAACAGCAAATGTTTCCACGTCTTCGTGGAAGTAATTTTGGAATGGTTTCTCTGGGCACCCATTATGCCAAGAGAAATATTTTCTCTTTGTATGAAAAATTAATGAACTACTTCTCATTTTCTTATATATGTATGTAAAAAAAAATTTACCAACAAGGAGCTAGAGCTTTTATAGACAAATGTTTATTATTTCACTAATTTGTTTTGGGGGAAAATGGGCAAATACCAGTGACAATAGTGCCTATGACCTAGTCAAAATCAAACCATCAAATTCCAAAGTCTTGGCTCTACTCATTAAAAAAAAGTTAATAAAAATTGTACATAGTTATGGGACACACACTATTTAATATAGCTATCAGTTCAGGGTGACTAGCATATCTATCACCTCATACGATTATTCTTTATGTCAGAAACATTTAAAATTCTTTAGTAAACATCTTGAAATACACAGTTAATTGTTTCTTTTTTTAACCACAGATACCACATTATGCTGCAAGGCATTGGAAGTCAATCCTCCTTTCCAACTTACCCCTATGCTCTACTGCAAACTACTCACGTTCTACCTCCTATACTCTTGCCAGGCCCTGGTAACCACTATTCTCCTTTCTACTTGCATAAAGCCAGGTTCTTAGCTTGCACATTATAAATGAGAGAGACCAATGCAGTATTTGTCTTTCTATATCTGGCTTATTTCATTTAACATAACGTCCTCCAGTTCTATCCAGATTACTTCAAAGGACAGAATTACATTTCTTTTATACCTGACTAGTATTCCACTGTGCACAAATCTCACATTTTCTTTCTCTATTCTTTCCCTTACTCAAATCTCTCTGATGATGAATAATGAATTATTTACTGCAGCATTATGAAGAAGTGATACAGTAAACATGAAAGTACAAAATATTTCTTTGCCACATTGTTATCATTTCCTCTGGATACACAAGCAGTGATGAGATGGATGGGTAAATGACAGTTGTAGTTCTAGAACTTTGGGGAGCTGTCATACTGTTTCCCATAATGGCTATAATAATTACATTCCTCCAACAGAGCATAACACTTCCCTTCTCCACACCCTCCCTGTCACTTATTTCATTTTGTCTTTTTGAAGATAGCCAGCATAACTGGAGCGAGCACTAGCTGCCAATAGCTTTCATTTCCATTTCCCTGGTGATTGGAGGCAAGCATTTCTTCATATAGTTGATGGATAGTTGCAGATGTTCTTTTGAAGGTGTTGGGCTAATTTGCTCACTTTGAAATCAAACTTTTTGTTGTTCTTTGGTTGGGGATTTTATTGTTGTTTTGTGGGTTTGAGTACTTAGATATTCTGAATATGAATTGCTTGCTAGATAAGTGGTTTGAAAATATTTCTTTCATTCAAAAAATTAGTGCAATCTATGAATTATGTCTTTCCGGGATGTTTTTATGTTTCACATAATCATATCTGAAACTTGTTGCTTTTGTTGTAAGAAAAAAAAATTAGACCAAAGTTTCTACAGTGTTTCTTTTATGTTTCATTCTAGTGTATGTTCACAGTTTCAGGTCTTTTAAGTTTTGATCAACATTTTTCTTTTATTTTTCTCCCTGCTTCCCATGGTAAACAATAAAAACCTGCTTTTGATTCAGTCTTCTGTATGGATGCCCATGGTGCTTTGAATGAAAGTGACCCTATAGACTCATGTTTGAATACTTAGGCCCCAGCTGGTGAAGTGTTTGGGAAGGATCAGGAAGTTAGGCCTTGTTGAAGGAGGTGTGTCATTGGATGTGGGCTTTGATGATTCAAAAGACTTGCACCATCCAGAGTATTTCTCTCTCTTCTGCCTTTTACTTGCAGATCAAGATATGAGCATCTCGCCCTCGGGAGGCAGAGCCAGGCGGATCTCTGTGAGTTCGAGGCCAGCCTGGGCTACCAAGTGAGTTCCAGGAAAGGCGCAAAGCTACACAGAGAAACCCTGTCTCGGAAAAAAAAAAAAAAAAAAAAAAGATATGAGCATCTCAACTGTTCTGCCATCATGGACTCTAACCCTCTGAAACTGTAAGCCCAAATTCAACAGTTTCTTTGACAAAGCTGCCTTGATGATAGTGTTATATCATAGCAATGGAAAAGTAGCTGAGAAAATAGCAGTTTTGCCAGCACCATTACTGAAGAGTCTTTTCTCTAATGTAGGCTTTGCTGTCCTTATTGGAAATTGATTGGCTATAGATGCATGAATTTATTTCTGGATTCTCTTGTTTTCCATTAGTCTCTGTTTCTGTTTTTTAAACTAACACCATGCAAAATGGACTCTGTAGTATGTTTTGAAGTCAAGTTTCATAATACTTCCAACTTTGACTATTCAAGGTTTGTTGCGCTTACTTAATTTCAAGGGATTTTTTTCCATTTCTATGAAGAATCTCATTGATATTTTGGTTAGAATTACATTGAGCCTGTTGACTACTTTGAATTCTGTGGACATTTTAATACTCCTAGTTCTTCCTGTCTATGAATTTTGTCTATTGCTCTGTGCCTTCTCCAACTTCTTTCACCTTTGGTTTATATTTTCATTGTGGAGATCGCTTGCTTTACTGGTTAAATGTATTCTTATGTATTTTTCTTTTTTATAACTATTATGAATGGGATTGTTCCATTCATTGCTTTCTCAGCAATTTCATTATTGGTTTGTAAAATATGCTACTGAATTTTGTATGTTAGTGTGGTATCTTACAAGCTTACTGCTCTATTTATCATTCCTAGCAATTGTCTTTTGGAGTCTTTAGGTTTCCCTATGTATAAAATCATGTTATATGCTTGATTTATTTCTTTAATGAATCAATTTGTTTAATACATTGTAATATATAGCTACCTACTTAACAGTTCTAACTTGTACCAATAGAATAATATCTTAATTTGTTCAAACTAATTTATACCATTTAGATATTCTTTTACATACTCAATACAAAATAATGAAACAAATGATTTATTGTTGCTGCCAGTTTGTGTAAATTACTATCCTGTTTCCTGGCTTTCCTAGGGGTAAGAGGTGCAATGCTTTGACTCAAACAATCTCACTGTCTCAGATGTATGTAAATTTGCCTTCTTCCTTTTATAATCCCCACCCTGGCAATCCCTATCTCTTAAAACTATAAGCTACCTCCATACCTATACATGCACACCAGCTTCCTTGAGCTTATTTTTGTGAAATATACTGTCTATAGCTTATCTGTCAAATGTTTGTACCTTTATATTAAAATGTATTGATTTAAGTATAGTTCAACCTTGTTTTATTCAATCAGAAAGTCTTTTAATTTTTCTAGAATTATTCAGACTGTTTACATTAATAAAGATAGGGTTAAGTTTAAAGACTTATTTTAATTTACATGTATGAGTATGCCTACATGTGTTTATGTGTACTATATGTGTGCAGGTGCCCGTGAAGGTCAGAAGAGGGCATCAGATCCCTGGGAACTGAAATTACAGGCAGAGGTAAGCTTCCCAATGTGGGTGCTGAGAATTGAACTAGGTGCTTTGTAAGACAGTAAGCATTCCTAGTCACTGAGCCTTCTTTCCAGATCCAACATATAATTAACTTTAAATGAACCATATTGTTGTCATCTTTTCTATCTATTCCACACCAATTTTCTTTTTCTTTTCTTTATGTCCTTGACACCCAATAGTTTTCAGTATTACAATGCATTGCCTTCTTTGACTTTTCTGTGTATTTTATGTATCTGTTTCTCAGAACTAATATTCAAGATCAAATAGACACACTTATCACACACTACTTAGAATGAATTGCTTCATGTTACATAAAGTTCGGGAAATTTATAGAATTGTATTAATCTAGTGTTACTGGAGATAGCACCTCCTAAAGATATTGTTGCTTCTATTTTATTTGAACTTTACAATGAAAGGAAGTGATTTTTATTAATCAGGTTGGCCTTTTGAAAAGTGCTGAATGAAAAAATAAAGTTTTGGATTTTTTATACTTGCTCAGATGTTTAGCAGGGCCAGTTACTTTCATGCCTTTTCTGTAGATCTGATTTTCTATTTAATATCATTTCTGAAGAACTGCGTGACATCCCTATACTTCCAGTCTTCAAGAAAGAATTCTTTCCAATTCTTTTGATCAAAAAATACCTTTACTTTGCCTTCAGCTTTGAAGAATGTTTCCTGAGGGTAGATTTAGTGCTTTGTTTTCATGTAGCACGTTAAAATAGCTTTCAATTGTCTCATAACCTACACATTTTCTGATAACAGTTCAGACATTATTTGTATATTGTCATTTTCCTGTGTGTAAAGTTCCCTTTTCTCAGACATCTTTTATGACAGCCTTCTTATTTTATGTTTTTTGGGATAGGGCTTGTTTTGGGTTGTGTCTTACCTATGATGCACTTAGGTTTTGTTGGTGTATAAGTTTCTATGTTAACTGATTTTCTTAAATACATTTTCCCCAAGTTGTGGATTTCATAGTCATTATTTCTTTGTATACTTTGCCTGTTTTCTTCCTCTTCATAGGACTCTGGCAAATACTAACCTAAACCATTAAATATTGTCTCACATGTCGCAGAGCCCATGTTAATTTTTCGATGTCTTTTCAAATACAGATGATGATAAAGAATTTCATCAGGGTTCTCTGGTCATAGTTTTTTATAACATCAAACCTGTTGTCTGTGTGAGCATCTCATTTCCAGAATTACCAGCTTTAGTTCTTTTATGTGCTTATATTTCATGGATGACCCTTCTCTGTTCATGTGTGCATCTATTCACTCAACATGCTTTAATTTACTTTGTATCTTTGAACATACTTTTAGTAGTTGCTTAAAAAGAGGTGTCTGCTAATTACAACATCTGGATCACTTCAGACTCCCATTGGCCATTTGTGATACTCTCTTAATTCTTTGCAGGTTTACTAGTCTGCTAATTATGTTGTAGAAAGATTGAATTATACTGTCATATTTTTCCATTTAGTAAAGCAACTAAGTTGTTGGAAGATAATTTCATTCTTTTCAAATGCTTTATGCTTAGTGAGGACTTACCTTTTTTTTTTCTTTAGTACCACAATGTGGCATTTTCCCTAAAATGTACTCATCACAAGGTTATGCCCTTTGCATGTCTCCATGCAGTGCCTAATTTACTCAGTAGGATGGGTGTTTACCAATTAGAAGACCAGAAAATCACCATCTCCCAAATCTGTATGACATCTGATAGTTTTGTTCACCTCTCAACCCCAAAAAACCATCTCTCTCAGACCTCACAGTCCTGTCCTGGCCATACTCAATCTGGATGTTGGAAAATAACACAAAACTTTTTTCCAGTTAATGTATGTGCCTTCCCTTCATATGACTGCCATCTCTCCAAGACCTTTTTCTTTAAAATCTAACCCCTCGTCATCCCAACTTTGATCTTGACTTCGGCATTAACCTGTAGCTGAAGTTTTCCTGTGTGCTGCCTGGTCTGCTACGTTAACCAAACTGATACTATGCTATTCTTTGTCCATCACTATTATGAAGGTTCCCCGCAGTGGGATTGCCAGGTGAACATGGGCTTTGCTGTTTGCATCTCCCTTCTTCCAAGAATCATAGTCTGTTTTCAGTTTCTTGAAAACACTTACTAAATAATTTTCACCCAAGCCATCTGTTCTTTACAGGAAATCATTAAGCTTGATATCAGTTACTTTGTTGTGTCCAAATGCATGTTTCTAGTATGTGATGTTTTGCTAAAGGAAAGAAATTGTAATTCATGGTAACAAAAATCTACAAAGCTTATAGATGCTGAGATGAACTAGTGGAAATAATTCTGGAAAAAGTAGGAGATAAAGGGTCACTTGTCAGTGGATGGTTATCAAAATTGGCATCTCACTTTCTTTTAGAGACTGGAAGAGAAGGGATTCCTGCCCTTCCTCTTGGTGGCTACATTTCTCTTTTTTAATTGATTCTTTGAGAATTTCATACATGCATACAGTGAAATATGAGCATATGTACACTCCATTTTCCCCTTTCAATCTCTTCCAGATCCTCCCCTAAGACGTTTCCTTCCCAACTTTACATCTCCTTTCTTTTTTTTTTGTAATGACCCATTAACAATTAATGCTATCCATTTGTCCATATACCCCTCTCCAAGCAGCTATCAACTGCCAATATCTCCTCAGTTGGGGTAGAGCCTTGAGAACTCCTCCCCCTTGCCCATACTGGAGTTTCGACTGATTGATCTTGTGTGATCTTACACAAGTAACCATGGCTGTTGTGAATTTATGGTACAGTAGTGATGTCATGCTCAAAGGAGAGCAACCACAAATTTCTTCCCCACCCTTTGGTTCTTATATTCTTTCTGTCTCCTCTTTTGCAATATTCCCTGAGCCTCAGCACTCACACTCACTTATTCTAAGCACTATGACTAGTTATGAGTCTGTGTAATTGCTCTGACTAATATTGCAGCAGCCCAAGTCTATGGATACAAACCTAATTATTTGGAAAGCAATTTGATAACATCAGTAATTAGCAAATGACAAGAGTAGATTTAACCCTGGGCTCTGTGACCACCCCAGCCATGAGCTTTCACCAGACGTGAGGCCATTTCTATGAAGAAAGACTTGGATATCATCATAAAGCAGTCAGTTATCCCATAACATTCATGCCACTATTGCAGCCATGGGCACATCTTGCCTGGTAGAGGAATATTATAGCATCAAGGTCCCTCACCTAGTAAGAACATTGATGTGTTGTCTCCTTGACAAACCTGTGTTTTATCTTTCTGGAACTGTGTAAGTTTCCTAATCATATATTCCCCAGTTTCCTTCCAAATAATGTATGTGAAAACATGAGAGGTCATTTGGAAGAGCAGTCCAAATATCTAATGACAAAAAAAAAGGTGAAATAATGGGAATAGAGAAAAGAGACAGATTGAGAAAAAGTATTGAAATATAAAAACACCAAGAAATGAAGGAAACAGAAAGGAAAGAAGGCAAATAAGATAAGATCATAAATATTATAAATATAACTCCTCATCCAATGCTTCCCAAACACTGTCTTTTCAGCAACATAAAGTACTTTCTATGTCTGCATATAGTACAACCAAACTCTCCAATGGCAATTTGCATAACTGTGTCTAATTTCATATGCATGTTTTCCTGGGTCTTTGCTTAGGAGGCATCTCAGAACTCTCAAAGTCAACATGACAATCTCAGATCTGAGTGTTTAGCTTCTCTTTCCAAATATTGGCTGAGCTTTTCATGACTATCTTACAATGACAATTACAATACTACTGTCTTATTTCAAGCTTATCAGGAAAATGCTTCTATGGAACTATATAATATTAAAAGACAGTATTCTGTGAACACTTCCTTATGCCACAACTGTACAAAATGCTACCTTGAAAGTATTTCATCTGATCCTTAGAAGAACTTCTTATATCATGAGCCAACATGTTGTCATGGCAAGAGAGACAGGCAGGAAGGGTTTTAGGACCTTGGTGACTCTTTTGAAGCATGTAATTAAGAAACTTTGCACTTGCTTCTCATGGTATAGTACATTTCCTCATTATTTAGGCCATTCTTAGTTAAACACCCTGCTACTTTATATAGCAAGCACTTTATTATTATTTCAGTTTCCCATTAGCTTAGATCAAGAATTAACAAACTTTTTCTGTCAAATGGCCAGATACTAAATAGTTTCTGGTTTGTATGCCTTGTGGACCTTGTCATTAATACTCTGCTGTTACAACATGAAAGCTGCTATAAATATTGCCTGCATCAATGTGTACAGTTATGTCCTAATAAAATATTTACGAACATGATCAGCTATGTTCAGCCCATGGGCTACAGTCGGCTAACTTTGACTGAAGTAACTTCCTGTGACCCTCGATCAGTTGTGGCACAGTATCTATGGTAAACGCCAATAGTCGAGATGCATTTTATTTCATTCATGAACATTGCATGGCATTCTGGACCAGCATCCTTTCATATGCTCACACTAACTGTAGAGTTCAGTCTTCTGCTTAGTCCTTCACACTTGACAAACACAGCATCAAGTGTTACTTAAGTAACCATCTAATAGCTGTGTTTCTATATTTATTCTAGGATATTGGAGAATAATTTGGCATAGGAAAGACAAAAATAAGCTCATCTTACATTCCGAAGTAATAAAGAATAGATAGATAATGATATATAGAGAAATTTGAACAAATGGATGAATGAGGATCAGAGACTGACTTGCTATATAGTTTAAGATAAAGTCCTCTAACTATTCAAAAGGAAAAGAATTTAATATGAGGAAATGAATAATATATTAACAAGATAAACAGAATTATGTCCATATCCTAATTCTCAGAACCCATGAATTTGTTCTCTTCCATAACAAACCAGACTCTGTGGCAGTGATTAAGATCACACACTGAGCTAGGGAGATTGCCCCGGATTATTCACATGAGCTCAGTCTAATCACACCAATCCTTAGCCATAGAAGCTGTCCTCATGGTGATAGGAGGACAGGGTGGTGAGATGTGGCTGGCTTTGAAGATAAAGAAAGGATCTGTGAGTCAAGAGAGATGGACAGCCTGAAGCAGCTGGAAAAACAAGGAAGGGGTGTTCGCTGAGAGGCTGTGCTGAGAAACACAGCTCTGCCAGCATGCTGGTTTTTACCAGTGAAGTCTGCATTGGACCAAAGACCTGTCATTCCCTTGAAAGATGTCATTTGACATATGCTAGAGTTGTGGGCTAAGCTTTGGTTTCAGAAAGGGAGTCCTAAGATGTAATTTGAATGTTAAATAGTCTTTAAATAAAAAACCCGGGGCCAGATATTGGGGTAAATGCTGAAAGGTCAGAGAGACAAAAGAAACAAGCCACAGCCACCACCTCCTACCTCACCAACTTCTCAGCCTGAAAAACCCTCTAGTTCCTGTCTCCTCATGCCTTATATACCTTTCTCTGCCCAGCCATCACTTCCTGGGATTAAAGGCGTGTGTGCTTCCCAAGCAAAGACATGAGATCTCAAGTTCTGGGATTAAAGGTGTATGTCACCACTGCCTGGCTCTGTTTCTCTCCTAGACTGAGTCAATCTCATGTAGTCCAGTGACTTTGAACTCACAGAGATCCAGACTGATCTCTGCATCCTGAGTGCTTAGATTAAAGGTGTGCCACCACTGCCTGGCCTCTATATTTAATCTAATGACTTGTTCTGTTCTCCAATCTTCAGACAAATTTTATTGGGGTATACAATATATCACCACACTAAGGAGACCTCGAGCAGAGACGTGGAACCTAGTTAGAGGCACATCGTTCCTGTGGATGGCAGGTTCTCATAGATCAGGAAGGAAAAACCAAAAACCTCACCCGTAGGGAAGGAACACACCAGGTCCACATAACTGAAAGAGGATCATTTTCTCACAGACTACACAGTCCAGATTCCAAAAGGAGGAGTGCACCAGTGTTTATATATGACTGAAAGAAACAGACAAGGTAAAGGACATTCTGCTCATTGGCTGGACCCAGTGAATCACACTGACATCCAACCTCTGTGGGTCAGGACACATGGGACAAAAGTAAATCATGTTCGAGTACCAAGGTGGCATCAGTGTGGCACCAAAAAAAGAAAAGACAAGAACTGCTGCATTTACAAATGGTGCCACCCCAGCTCTCATTTAATGATCAGTTGCTAAACCCTAATTTTAAAAATTTGAAAATCGATTTGAAAAATTATTAGCATCATCATTGCATTCTACAAATGAAGCTTGTCACTTCACAAATCCTAGCATGAAATGGGCAATGATTTTGTTTCTATCAGAGCCAGCTGCTAAGAGGCCAGTGGACACACCTTCAAGGACTGTCTGTCATTACACGAAATCTCCAACCTCAGTCTGCCTCAGTGAAAAGTGCATGTATATGGATATTATGGACACATATCATGCAACTTCTCTTTTAGTTACATGTATCATTTCACAAAAATGAGCCATATGATTTTGGAGGAGTTTATGATCAAGATGTAGTATGCTTGTGATGAATTAATAAAATTCTTTCCAAATGCTCTTTCCCTTTTGGAATTGTTAGTGCCATACTGCCCTCCGCAATGGCGGAAATAAAGGCAGTTACAGTCGATTGCACAATCAAATGTGACCATGTTTTATGAAACTAATATGTTTTATGATTAAGAATAGCATCAAATATAAGATTATCCTTTATGTTTCTAATGAGAATGTCCCCCAAATTACTTTTACTAAGTTAAATGCACCTATGAAGTTTCTAGAAATAGAGATTAGAATTGTCAGATACCTATAATAGTTCATGGATTTAGTTACACTTTCAAGTTAAATCTGCCTGTACTAAATATGTTACTTGAGAAGCTTGTGGAATTCCCCTTATTTTATTTCATTTTTTTCTTAAGACAGAGTCTCATTGTATTCCCAGGCTGGCCTCAAACTGAGAATCCTCCTGCCTCGGGCTCCCAGACTGGGAGTATAGGCATGTACCACCATGCTCAGACCCCTCACATGTTTAAGAAATAATTCCATTCACAGGGCCATTGAGTCATTCACACCGCCTTTTGATGAGTTCTTTACAGTTCTGTCAGTCTGAGCTGTTCAGAACATAGCCCAACTTCAATGCACATACAATGCTGACACTTGTTATTTTAGCCAAAGCACTTATTCACATTACATTGAAGCTGATTATTTTTGCTGAATGGTTATGTTTATTTAATAACATCAAAGACTTGCAATTTTAAGGTCATGTTTCATGAAATCCTTGCTAAGTCTGTGTTAAATTTCTTTGCCCCCCTTTGATTATCCAATTGATTGAGTCAGTTTCAGACTAGTGTGTCTTCCACAAATAATCATTTGTGTTCAAAATAAAAGAACTGAGAAAAATCCCACATGAAATGAAAGTCTTTGAAAGAAATTGATTATAAGGAGTGTGTGTGTGTGTGTGTGTGTGTGTGTGTGTGTGTGTGTGTAAAACCTACCCATATTTGTGTGCATAGAGAAACATCACTAGCTTTACAGAACTAAGTTATACTTACTGATTATATTTAGTTTCCCTTAGGTTCTAGTTATTGGTGAGGCATAAATAGCAAGCCAGAATTTTGATCTGGGACTCAGCAAGCTGCACATTCAGGTAAATAAAGAAAACAGTGCTGGGTACAGCTCTGGCTTCACTTGTTAACAAGTGAAGGAACTAATGGAAACCACAGGTAATCCCCCAGCCTCACCACAGCCATTAGTTTCAATCTCGTCCCCCACACCTCCTTTAACCAGAACTGCTGACAGGAGTAATGTGGGGCTAGGGAGGCCTCCTCAGCCTGCACGCTCCTCATCCATGTGCTAATGAACTGTTGAATGGCCACAAGGCAGAAGTCCTAAGAAGGGAAGAGGCAGGAGAGTCAAATCCTGTAGCCCAATGATAAGCCATCAATAATGCCAGCTTAATCCTCACTCTGTCACCTATTCAGGAGCAGCAATCCCAGCCTTCTACCTGAAAACACCAAATCATTAAAAACATGTGGACGTAGCACACATATTGGTTTTGCTGTTTCATACTCAATTGTGATTATTTGCCTTAAAAGATTTCAAGTGAGTTCTCTATCAGGACATATAATATAAAGTGCCTATCAGATATTCACTCATAATCATCAATTAATAATAGCACATAGAAATTATATAATAGTCAAAGGCATCATGTTCCTACTAAAGTCATCTACTGGTTTCTCCCAGGTGGCGAGGTTCAATCTCACACCAAGCTTGCCTCACACTCATTAGAAGGGTACACTGCATGCAAGTCATGTTTGTTAAACATATGCATCACCAGGACCAGAACAGGCACCAAGAGAGAAAAATGAAAGTCTGTAACTCCATTTGTAGTAAAGTGGATGGACAAAATTCGGCATGACTGTGATATTCAGTAAGCAACAGAAAATATCCAGGCACTGAGAAAACTTGACTTTTCCTATTTCATAATAAATGCCATTTCCACAAAATTCTATTCACTTTTCCTGTTCATGATTTTATGAGGCAAAATTTAAATTGTCTCTAACAGAGTATTCAAACTTTACCAACACTTATGTGTGCTTAAACGTTTGCTTTTAAGGTGTAGGATTTAGTATATGGACATTGCCAGTACTATGTTACCCTCCAAACCTACCCCAAAAATAAAATAATAAAAATCCTCACTAGGGTGAGTTCACTGAATATCAAAACTGATTAGAAACAGACAAATTTGAAAAGAAACCAATCAATTTAGTATCATTACCCAAGCTGAGTGAAGTGAAAAGCACAAATAATGGAGGGGATACACACTTTGTATTTCAGCAGTTCTTACATTTTTTACCATCTAGGTTTTTGTGATGGTTTCGAAGAAATGTTTTTAAGCAAGATTCATCTTGATGAGAATTCCTATAACAATGGTATTTCTTAGAATAGTCCAATTAAAATCTTCACGTTCATTCAGCTTGCATCACAAAACAAAATACACAATGTGGGAGGATCGTTATTGCTTCCTTCCTGGAGTCAATTACTGAATGTTGGAAGGCACCAAAATTTCCCTTCCCATCCCCCAAGGAAGCCCCAGACTTCTGAGTATCAACCAGGTGTATTAAGTCTGGGTAATGAGACAGTCATGTCTGGAATTTCGTGTCTTTTCTGAAGAAATATATTAATTATAACCCGTGTGCTAGCTTCTGCTATTTTAATCTTTACACAATTGTTTTTTTTTTTTTTTTTGGTTTTTTTTTTTTTTGGTTTTTCGAGACAGGGTTTCTCTGTGTAGCTTTGCGCCATTCCTGGAACTCACTTGGTAGCCCAGGCTGGCCTCGAACTCACAGAGATCCGCCTGCCTCTGCCTCCTGAGTGCTGGGATTAAAGGCGTGCGCCACCAACACCCGGCGTCCACAATTGTTTTTAGGTAGGGAATCACGTGTTTCTGTTGTTATTTCCATCTAGCCTGTATACTGTATAGTTGTAAAGACTGTGTCCAGCTTTAGTTTTTTCCTAACTACTATACACCCAAATGACTAAGGACTATGGTTAAAATACAGGGCTTCTCACTGCAAGTGTCCCTATGTCAAAACAGTTCTATCAGTTCCTCACATCTTTCAGCCATGATGACATGAGTAGACTCTTTGCTACTTTCTTTTTAGCATATCTTGGATTCTTACATTCTAAACTAAACTCAGAGAGTTCCATGCCAAAAGCAGGAGCAGAATTAGCATAGCATTCTCACATGTAAGTTATGCCACAGTGCAAGCCAGCTCTGGAGGTAGAGGTGTTTTTCCTGGTAGTTGTTCTCCTAAGGAAGACGCAGGCTACCAACCAGCTCACCACAGGTAACGGCCATTGTATCTAAGCCACTTCACCACCTCATTGCACAGTGAGTAACTTCACTCCAGAAGAAATCTGTGATGCTTGACCCATCCTCAAAATCCACGGCATGTGTCCCAGACCACCGGTAATTACTCCTGCATGTCCTCCAACCTAAGGGAGCCACAAAGCTTCCTGGAGCTGCCCAACACCGGGTGACAATAAATAACAAATGATATGTTGATC
Organism: Peromyscus attwateri; assembly: GCA_902168425.1. Classification (NCBI taxonomy): domain Eukaryota; kingdom Metazoa; phylum Chordata; class Mammalia; order Rodentia; family Cricetidae; genus Peromyscus; species Peromyscus attwateri. Next base: position 26,342 of record CABHPP010122220.1, on the reverse strand, counting down.
TATTAGCAGAAAATGCCACTTAACAAGGAATTTCAGTCACACACCCTGTTGTTCTCCTAGTGGTTACTAGCATGGGGTGGGCCTGGGGTAAAGTCTTCAGCTGAGACTTCCTTTCTTTAGTATCTTTCGGAATTACCTCCAAGGCCAGGCACAATCCTGCCTGGTGATAAACAGATTTATAATGAAAAGCAAAAGATAAAATGAAAAAATCTTTAAAAACTACCTAAATCTTTTTGAAATTTTATAACAAAACTTTCATTCTTATCAGAGAGATAGGCATGCCACAATAAGCATAGAGTAAGTATAATTTTGAAAAATGCCTTGCATGTCATCTTGAAACTCAGAGTTCAAGGCTAGCCAATAAGAAACCCTTGTCTTAAAAAAAAAAAAAAAAAAAAAGGAAAATCAGATAACATAGATAAAAAACACTTTAAAACTTTATTTTTTTTTTTTACCCTTTGAAGGCCTCAAATGAGGCTAGAGAGAAAAGAAAACTATCAAATGACACTTGGAAGCAGTGATTTGGGGTCTGTCTACTCTATGAGCTGCCTCTGCCTTAAACAGAATGTTTTGAGGGTGATGTAACAATTGGATTTTGACTCCACTTATGGGGTCAGTCTCAGACTGGAAACTGTTTTTCCTCTGGGAGGGAGGCTCCAGTGCCTCTTTGCACAGACTTCGCTGTAATCTGCTCCCAGGAGCCACGTCGTCTGGCAAACGTTGAAGGAAATGTCTGCATCTGGCTTATTATCACCATACTTCCTGGAGGAGTATTAGACGTAGACCCTGGAAAAGGGGTTCTGGTTAGACAAGGGGCACTGCCCATGGAAAATGTGTTACCTGAGTTTGATTCCTCCTAATTCTAACCTGCAAGGTGTCATCTAAGAAGTCTTAGAGTAAGAAACATGGATGGAGAGAAAGTGGCTTCTCACGGTGATCCAAGCCCTGAAGGGACAGGTGAAACTAGGGATCAAGTGACTCCGCTGAGGCATGGAGGATGAATCAGTATCCCAAAGCCTTCCTCTTTCAAGAAGTTCGGAGGAAAGATGATAAGAGGCATCAGACAAAAGCAGATCTCAAGACACAAAAGAAAGAAGACAGACAGACAGACAGACAGAGAAGGAGGGAGGAAGGGAGGGGGAGGGAGGAAAGGAAGGAAGGAAGAAGGAAGGAAGGAAAAGAACTACAATATGTTTCATTGTTTCCATTTTTAAGCATCACTTGAATGATTAAAAAAGAAGAGAAAGCCACCTTGCTACCTACCAGAAAAATAATTTTCAAATGAAGAAACACATATACCGATCATTATCTTACATATAAAATAAGTTCAAACTGCCCTACAAATTGTCTATGCTCTCCTATTCATTTCCCCCTAGCCACCCTTAGTAATAGCTGACTTTTACTGTCAGCATGTTTTTGCCTTTGACTGAATTTAATACAGTTGGAATTATTCAGCAGGTACGCTCTCCCAGCTGGCTTCTGTCACTTAGGAATACTCAGTAAAGTTCCTCCTTGTCTTTTCATGGATCTCTAGCTCATTTCTTCTTGAGAGTAAAAGTATTCCATTGCCTGGATGTACCATAGATTACTAATCTATTCACTCACCGAAGGACATCTTGGTTGTTTACAAACTGGAGCAATTATGAATAAAACTGCTGCATTCCTGCACAGGTTCTGTGCCGACAGAATTATTCATCATCTTTGGGCAAATACCAAAGGATGTTGTTTTTGTACAGGATGATTAAGAGCACCCTAAGTTTTTAGAGATCAGTGCCTTGTTCAGCCATCAACAGAGAAGCTTCCTCCTGCAGCAGATGGGAACAAATACAGAGACCCACAGCCAGACATCAGAGAGAGAGTGAGAGAGCTTAGAATGCACAGCCCTAAATGGGATGTCTCCATTAAATGCCTCCCCTCCGAGCTCAGGGATCCCTGGAGGAAAAGGAAGCTGAGTGTCCTTTGTTTATATATTACAACCTTCCGTTTAGTGTTTTTAAGGAACTCATGAGTGTGTGAATGAAAGGGTCTCTGATTCTTGTGCCTTTTCTTGGGCTCTTTTCCTTCTGTTTGTTTTGTCCTATTCTGACGTGTTAGCTTTATCATATCATATCATATCATATCATATCATATCATATCAATCTCTTATTCCTAGAAGCCTGTTTGTTTTCTAGTGACAGAAAAGGAGTGCATCCGGAAGGGAGGGGAGGTGGAGAGGAACTGCGAAGAGTAAAGGGAGAGAAAACTGTGATCAGGATATAAATCTACCAAATCAGTACAAACACTAAGAAGCTTGTGGATGGCTGCAGCATTTTGGAACTCTACAGGAGACCACTGTGGCTTTGAAGGCAGAAATATATTTGAGGGACCGTGGTAACTCATTGTATAGCTGAATGAGCTGACTCTTGAACTATCTAGTTCCTGATTTCTTGCTTATCAGAAAGTAAATTTCTATTGTTTCAGTGATTTAGAAAAAGAACACGCTAAATTTTGTACAAAGCTGCTAAATAGTCTTCCAAAGTGGCCATGCCATCGTCCATTCTTACTAACTGTGAGTGGAAAAGTGTTCCCATTACCCCACATCCTCACTAGCACTAAATAGTGTTACAGTATGAGATCCTGGCCACACTGCGGGTTATAGGAGTCTCATTATTGTTTGAATTTCAATTCTTTAATGATACACAATATGGTCTACCTTTCCACACACTTATTAGCCATTCACACATTTTTGGTGATGTTTATTTTAAGAATTCGGCTCACTGTTTAAACTGATTTTTATTTGCTAGTTGTGTTGGATTTTAAGAAGGTGCAATTTGCATGAGTCCTTCATCAACTGTCCTCTGTAAATATTATCTCGTTTTCCTCTAACAGACATATATATTGGTTTCTTTTCTCATTGCTCTGACCAAATTCCTGACAAGCAGCAGTTTAGGAGAGGATGAGTGTTTCTTTTGGCTTATACCACAGTGGTGGGGAGGCATGGCTTCGAGATTGACACACACATTGCCCCTAGTCAAGAATCAGAAAGTGTACAGGAGACAAGGTCAGACTATAAAACATCAAGGCCCAACCCAGGAACATACTTCCTGAAGTGAAGTGGCCTCCTGTCCAGCAGTCTTCAACCAGCTGCGGGGGGACCCTAGTGTTCAAAGTCATGAGACTACATGGAGCACCTTCTATTTTAAACCACAAGACATTACACACATATTTGTACCTACATATTTCATTTGAGGGTATGCTAATATGAAGTGTATTGTATTTTTTCAGAGGGATTTATTTGTTATTTTCATGTGTGTATGCCTGAATGAGTTTATGTGCACCACATGTGTGCCAGAAGCTTTGGAGGCCAGAAGGGAGTACTGGATTCCCTGAACTAGAGTTACACTACAGGTAGTTGTGAGCATCTATATGGATGACAGTGATTGAATCTAGGTCCTGTGCAAGAGCAGCAAGCACCCTTAACTGCTGATGCATTTCTCTAAACTCTGCATTGTGTTTTTAACTGCAAATATTACTTTTCTTTTTGCTGGCACATGGTAAAGTGTTAAACTTTTGTAAACTAATTTTCAGATCCTATAAACTTTGTTATAATAACTTATTAATTCAATTTAACTATTTAATCAAAATTTTAGGCTTTTCTAAACATAAAATATTCATCTTTTGTATATGAAAGTGGATTTTCTTTCTTCCCTTTCAAACTGTATGCCTGTGTGCTATTTTTTTTTCAGACAGCCACTGGAACTCAGTATGCTAACCAGGATGACTTCAAACTCATGATAATCACCATGCCTCAGCCTCCCAAGTCCTGCAAATTTAGGCTTTAGCCACTATGGCCACCTACATTCATGTTCTGTTTCTGGTGATCACACATTAGCTACAACTTGAAGTACAATATTGTAAAGGAAGGGTAAAGGTGTATTACCCCACCACCACCACCACTACCACCATTTAAATCAAACAGATGTGATAAGTCCATTTGGTCATAACATAAAATTTTTAGATAATATTAGACTCCATTTGCTAGTATATTGCTCTAGGTCTTAGCATTTATATTCAAGAGAGATGTCTGGTTTTTTTAACCTAATATTTTTGTCTGTTTTGAGTGCTAGTGCAATTCTAGCTTCATAGAATGAGTTTGGAAGTAATCCTCTTTTAATGGATCTCGTAATGGAGGCTATAGGAATTTGCATGAATATTGTCCTAAATAGTTAGTGAGTTCACCAGTAAATCTATCAGGGCCTGGTGCTTTTTGTTTTGGAAAAAAATATTAGTAAATATTTATTATATTTGTTTCTGGTTTTGGTAGGTGGAGTCTCACTGTAGCCCAGGCTGGACTGTAACTCACTCTGTCACTCAAGGGTAGTCTCAAAGTCATACCATATTTCCTATCCCAACCTCTTAAGTAAAGGGATTACTAGCACAAACTACCATATCTGAATATTATTGATTATACTTTTTTAATTTATATATGCCAGTTCAAATTATTTATTTCTGGTGAGAATGTTTGCAGATTGTGACTTCTGTGGAACTGGTCCTTTTCCTCTCAGTCACCATTTGTAAGCATAGAGTTACTTATAAGAGTCCTTTCTTGCTCTTTTAATGATTTGTAGTGCTGGCTTCTCTTTCACTTCAGATATTAGTTACCAATACGCTTTCTCCCTCTCATTAGTTTGACTATCAATTTTCTCAATTCCTTCAAAGAACTTGCTTTTTGTTTTGCGGATTTTTACCTTGAGAAAAATTTTCCATTTCTGGTCTAATTTCTATACTTACTTCTGTTTAGTTAGAATTAAGTTTGGTGTTCTTTTTCTAGCTCCATAAGATAGAAGCTTAAATTACAATTTTAACTATTTTTTTTTTTTTTACTATATGTATCCTAAAGGAACTGTGGGGAAGTATAACTTGATCCAAGCAAGAACAACAGTCTCTGACAATAGCCTGTTCTTTTCCCCAGCACCACAAAGGGAGATAACAAAACAGAAAGATTTAAACAGATGTTTCATCCCAGTACAATAGTACAGAAATATCTGTGTTCCCAAAGGCACCTGAAGGAAAAAGCTTATTGGAAGTCTAGCATCCCAGCATCCTCACCATGATGCCACCTCCTGGCAGGATGATATCAGGATAGACTAAACAGTTTACCATCCCTTCTGAATAGTGATGCAGTCTCCCAGTGGATATTACATGGAAATCCAGAATCCTCCACACACCCAGTTCGCCAGTGTAGAAGTGTCTACCAGTCACTCTACCGGCTAGCCAGGTAGGCTGGGTAGGGCAGAGTCAGAGAAAGCCTCCCCAAGATTCAGTACTCTCAGCACTGTGTCTGCTGTATCAAGGCCATCTGTGTCTCGGCTCAGCAGGGAGTTGGAAGCTGTGTGTCTCTTCCCCATCCCATCCTTTCCTTGCCCCACTTGAATGTCAACAAATGTTGAGTGGGAAACTGAAAAGAAGAAATGCACAAGTCTACAATTATAGTTAGAAACATCCCTCATCCTTTACTCAACTATTTGTAAAACAGGTAGATTTTAAAAGTCAGAAAATATATGGAATGCACATTGCATCAGCCAACAAGATATAATAATTAATTTCTATGTTAAACTCTGCCTAAAAGAGCAGAATTCCTTTCAACTACATCCAAGATGAACTGTAGTCTGAGATATAAAATGAAATTCAACAAATCTCAAATAACTAAAATGTGTTTTGCCTCAGCCTTCGCAGGTTATATTTTATTCAAGGACCCTTACACAGTATTCCCTAGAAACATTAGAGGCAAGACAAGAGAGTGGCAAATGGTGTTTCTCTTCTCTAAACATGGCCAGGCTCAGGTATGCAAGATCTAGTAAAGTCTAAGAACAGAAAAGGAGAAGTGACAGCAATTCTTGGCACTCTGTCTTCCAATGAATGGAAGCAGTCACCATCTTGTGACTGAAGAAAGAGCTTAAAAATCCCCCCAGATTGAGTGCAGGTGTGGGGACCCTGCTGTAGATGGAAGGCAAAGGTGAGCCAAGGAGACCCTTTATAGGCACACAAACCCAAATCTGGAACAAAGCAAGTGAGCTTTTTGCTGAACCTGCTCTGAAATTCGAAGACCGTACTGAATCAAACTTAACTGACTCTATGCACAATTGAGCCCAAAGCTAGCTCAATAAAAATATTCCAGCTCAAACTCCACTTTGGTATTATGACATAGCCAGGCATGCTGGTGTGTGCCTGTGACCCCACCCAGGAGGCTGAAGCAGAAGGATCATAATTTTGACCCTAGTTTGTGATGCTTGGTAAGATCCAGTCACAAACATAGACAAAATAAAATAAAATAAAACAAAAAGGGAAAAGGATAAAGTAGGCCAGCCTATGATTGGCGATACAGTGTCCCTCTCTCAGCAGTTGATAGGAAAATTGAATGATTAGTAAGGATACAGAAAATCTAAACAAGAATATCAAAAAGTGTCCTGATAAACTTTTATAGAACACAGTATACCATAGCAGAAAAACATACATTCTTGCCAACACAGGTCATCAACTAAACCATTAAACCATCATACATTGAAAATAACCAAAATGATAGAGTGTGTTCTGTAGTCAGATCAGCATTGTTGGAATTCAATAACACATCTTGAAAATCTCTGAATATTTCAAAATGAAACAGACTTCTAAATAACTCAAGGGTCAGAGAAGACATCGCAAAGGAAACAGTAAGCCCAATAAATCTTATCAGCCTTTATATCTAAGTGAGAAGGAGATCATTGGATCATTTCAGAGAGCAGATTTTAATGAGTGGAACAGAAAGGAAGGCTCTGGAGACCTGACCCATCTACAGCTAAGACAAAAATCACTGAGCAGTTTACACGACTCAATTGAAACCTCAAAAAATAAAATAAAAATAAGAAAAATTTTGGAAATGCACTCCAACACTGAAAATAGGAATAACAACCCATGCAACATCTTTGTGAAGTTTAAATGCAGTGTCTGTAAAGTATACACCAAGCACAGGGCTTGACCCATCCCAGCAGATGTTCAACAAGAACCGGGTGGATGAGACTGTACCTAGAGCTGTCAGAAACAAGCTGTGTAACTTTGCTGAGTGTCAACCCAACGAACAAAAAGGAATATATTAGGTACATGAAGGGCTTTTGAATCTACACCTACCTAGCCCATAAGAGGCATTTTTAAAGGATAACTAAAGGAGTTTTTTTTTTTCAATAAACAAATAGCCTTTGGAGGGAGCTAGGAGTCGGAAAAAAACGTGTTCATATTCTTGTGCCTGCTCTCTTAACCAATGTGTTCAGCTGCTCAAACAAATAGCATTTCCACATCGTTGCTATTTACAGCCATAGCCTAAAGCACAAAGATCAGACTCGGCGTCTGATTAAACTAAGTTTTATAAAGAATGACAAAATAATTGGTACAAACATTTCAGCTTGGGTATGTAAAACAGAAAAAAACAAAGTAGCAAATGCTCAAAGCACAATGGATTGGGAGAACAACACCGTCTCTTCTCGTTGGCATTTCTCTAGGATTCATATCTTGGCTGAGTGACAAAAACCTGTCCATCAGCTACAAGCCTGAGCCTATCAGCCTTACAAATCAGAGTTAATAAAAGTCAATCAGAGATGGTTTAACTTGCTTGCTACTGCCTGAAGCAGGATCCAGTCTCAGTGTCTGTCACCCACTTAGAAAACACTTTTCTCTGGCTGCCTATAAATTCTTGAAAATTTACTCATCTATATTTCAGTAGATAAGAAAAGGTCATGTCTGTAAATACATGTCTGGCCAACACAGGTGTATATGAAACTCTTACAGGTAAATTCATAATTAGAAACTTCATCTCTTACACTTACAGACACATATGAAAAAGCATCTTTCGGGAACCACTAAGAATTTGAAGATCAACCCTTTAGAATCTTGCTCTACACATACATGTCTCTCAGTAAAAAAGGCACTGACCTCCAGTTGTATGCTAGCTCATGACATTTTTAATATATTAAGTGTGTTGAGATGTATTCACTGCCCAAATCCATTTGATAATCCTCACCAAGATTAAGATATTGGTTTTAAAACTGCAAGCCACTAGAGCAATTGTTGATTCTGTCAAATCTAAGTCTTTGACTACAATACCTACAACAGTAGAATTTTCTGCCTCAACTCAGAGTTCCTTGCAACCAGGCACATGTCCACCAAGTGGTCAGAAGTGTCTCTCAGAAATACTCTGAGGAAAACAAGAGTCTGGGAGAGTCTACTTCAATAACTATGCATCAGAAACCAGCTCCCTCCCAACTGCAAGTCCCTTTGTCTTGGCATCAAAAATGAATCCGAAGATCACAAAAGAAAAAAAAAGCTGAGCCATTTTCTCACTTATTTATTCAGCAAACAGTAATGACGATGTATCTTCTATATCTAGATTTTAATAGCAATAGTATGTGAGCCACACAGATAATTTCAGATATTTTTAAATGTCTATTTAATTTAAACTTAAGTATAAATTGAATATAAGGTTAGTCATATTTTAAAAAGTAAAAAAGGAATTGGTACAATTAATTTTTATATAGCATTTAGTTCAATTCCCTATGTCCAAATATTATTATCTCATTGAATAACCAGAATAAATGTTCCTTAAATCCATATCTTATCTTACAACTCCTATCAGTCATTTTTGAAGTCCTCATATCCTTATGTGGCTAGCAGCTCTCATACTGAGCAGTAAGGTTTTTAACAACAAAGGCACAAGAGCAAAATAAATGCTCGTCCTGGTGGATTTAACTGTTGTACAAAAGACAGGAAAGGGGTGAAGAAATATAAAATGTCAGGTTGTTACCATGACCTAACAGACCAAAAGTGATCTGGTTCCAGCAAACTCTCTCAAATCATCACCACCATTACCATCATCACCACCATGATCAATGTCATCAGTATCAACACCACCATCATCATCATCATCATCATCACCACCACCACCACCACCACCACCACCACTGCCAGCCCCATGGTTCTCAGTGCTCCCTGTCTTCTCTGGACTCCTAACCTACTCTTTTCTTACTAAGTCTTCCACATCCATGGAGAGGATTTCCATTCTCTCAGAACATTTTTCCTCATAAAATATAAGACATTAAAATACACTAAAACTTTTTTAAAATGTATATAGATATAGATACAGACATATAGATATTGAGTGCTCACATGCACATTGCACACCTTTCTCATTGAAACAAAATAAATTAATAATGTGTCCAAATATTGCATACATTTTATGAAAATTTATATGCATGTTATGCATATTGAATTTATTCGACCAATATCCCCAATGTGTGATTTTTTTTCAGCTTGAGGCTTTTATATTTAGGTATTTTTACCCCAGGGTTCTTTCCAAGGGAAAGAATTGCTGGGTCCCAAACTAGGGGTGCTCTGCAACTTCAGGGACAGATGTGTAACCCTCTCTCCAACAAAGTCATCTAGTTTGTCTCTGATACTGTGATCCCACTCCATGGTGTGAGCCACAGCCTCTGTACTGGGTCTCTCATAGTTCTTCATTTGAGACATTGTCAATATTTCATTATCATTAGCTGTTTAGCTGAGAAATATGGTGTTCCTGTGATATTTTAAGGTTTTTTTTTTCATTTATTTGCTTCTTTGTGGGGATATGCACTTTTCATGCTTGTGAAAATGTTTCTCTTTCCTGCATCCTTATCTCCATGTTATTTTTTCAACTTGCATGTCTCTCAGTAGTAACAATAATGATGCTAAGAGAGGTAAGTTGTCACCTCTCTTATTGTTTTATGCTTTTGAAGAAATTTCTGCTTATCCTCTGTCTATGCAATAAGTCCATCCATCTTTTGTTGTTATGATTTCTACTTTTATTGTCATGCAGTCTCTTTCCAAAACTGTGTAAATGAGTCTCCCCAGGTCTTGGTCTTTCCAGCCTCCTTGAATTGAGAATCGGGCCATTGCCCCGCACCATTCACTCCCAGCAGAGTGCAGAGGAGATGTTTGTCTGAAGGTCTTATTCTCTTTCTTCAACCCTCCTTCCTTCCCTTCCCCCAATCCTATGACATTTTAGAGCAAGCTAAACTCCTCTGTGTCACTTCAGGATCCAGCTCCCCAAAGCATTATGACTTGTGGTGCCCCTCAGTCATCCCATGCTCGCAAAAATATTAGGCAAGTTTTCAGAAAAAGTAATAAAGATGGAGAGAGGGTTACAGAAGGAGACAGAGAAACAAACTGATAACCAGGTATCTCTCTACTAATTCTGGTTCTGCTATTAACTACCTGGGTTCCTCTCTCTGGACCCACCACTTCTTATAAGCTGAGTGGGTGACACAGTGACCCGCAGGCTAGCATTTCTCATTGGCAGCTGGAATACTGATCTTCTTTCCATTTACTCTTGTAAGAAACAAATTCCGAAGTACAGAAAAAATGCTTCATCTGACCCAAGTTATGAGTTTTTAGTATAAATCAGACTTAGGGAGAAATGAAAGTTTAACCTTCTGCCATGGATTGTGTGGTGAGTAAGAAAACTTCTCAACTACTCAGAAAATATTTATCAAGGAGGAAAAATCATTAAACATTGGAAATTCTATATATGGTGATCTTTAAACCAGAAATTTCTTCTAATTTAGGAATATCACAGCTAGTAGAGTGGATTTTTTTTTTTACCTAAATGAGAAATAACAAAATTTACTAGGCTGAGAATCATTGGGAAAATATTAAGCTTTTCTTTATACCATACCCAATGAATAATGAACCGCTCTACTGGACATGAACTTATTTGGGGCTTGAATTTATTAGAGCATTTTTTGAGAGTGGAATTCCAGACCAGAATTTATCCATTAGTAACTGAAAATGAAAGTTGGCTTTTTTTGTCGGGTATGAGAACGGCCATCTCTTCTAAATACAGAACAGATTTTCCACTTCGTTTTGCAAAAATGGCTTCCATGGGATTTGATAGCACAAGAATCATTCATTAATGTAATTGTCTTCCGTTGAGAAATTATGCTTAATGTTAGTAATGTGAAGACACTGTCTTATCAAGCATGAACTGCTAAAAAGGAGAGTTTCCTGAAAATCCAGCCACTATCTTAATATACAATTTTTATAAATTTTAAAAATTGATAGAGGGGGATACTCAACAACAAATATAATTAGCTTGAGACTTTATTTACCATTCAATTCTGTTTACTGTTTAAATACAATAATAAATAGGAATGAGAAAATGTTAGCAGAATGACCACCTTTGAAATAATGACTATTACTCACTGCCCACTGAAATATAAGAATCCAGTCCCCTGTACTATTATCTAATAGTATCTTGCTATAGGAGAAAGGAAAGGAAACTAGTAAAATTGAATTGCATTATAAAAACCTAAGAGTCTTGTTTCCACACCTATGCTTATATTTTGGTTTACTCTTTGGTTTTCTTCTTTGTTTTTGAAGAAACAGTTCTCAGAAGTTAAAGCAAAATTTTCTCATTTTTTTTGTATCTTCTATGAGGGGAAATGTGCATTTTCCTACACTTACTGAAAATCTTGGATAAGGCTTAGATGTTTGGACTAAAAACACTCAGAAAATGGCAAACTGGTAACTTTTATATCTTAGCTTATAAAAGAAGTGCCCGTATGTCTGTGGTGTCCCAAGTTCCATACTTGTGGGATTTTCCCTAATCTTCAGCTTTTTCAGAAGTGAGTCTACACAGTATTTTCATGTCTAAGAATTCGTCCCAAATAAAGAATTTTTTTGTTGCCATAAGAAAATAAGAAGAAGGTATTTTGTCCTGTGCTCCTTAAAACACTTTCAGGTGTAGAGAGCACGAGTGTGTCACAGGACGGTTCCACTAACCTAGCACCTTGGCATTTCCATTCCTTCCCCTCCTGTGAGAAACAAGCCACAAGGTCAAGGAGTACCTCCTACAAGGGCTCTTCCCGTTTGTCACATTCCTCCCTTCCTTGAAAGTGATTTTACTTATCAATTGATTGACTAATGGGAAATGATACTTCTAAGTTATATGCCATGTGACTCAGGCTTCTAAAGTCCCTGCACCTCAGCATATCTCTCAAAGCAGCCATCACCTGGTCATAAACAAATGCTATACCTCTTCCTTGAAATGTCCTCAGAATGAAGTCAAATATAAACACAAGGCCTTCCAGAGCCATGTGACTCCAGAGCTGGGGGTCAAGCACAGGGGGTTGACACAAATACACAGAAGAGCCCCTGGATGCTCTTAAGGAAGGGGGGCTCCTTTGGTAGAGCCCACACTGCTGCTGTGTTTTACTGTCTTCATCCTACACCTGCTTCTGAGGAGTAACTAAGGACAGCAGTGAGGGCCATAATACATCATCCAGGCTCACATTGATTTAATGCTGAGGTAAATGTCTTACACAGATTTTCAAAACGTTCCTCACTCTAATCCTTGCAGATGAGACAGAATTTAATCTAAGGTTCTGCTATTAGGAAGGCATAGATCCAGAATTCAATCCAAGATCCTTCTGCTTCATGGTGCTCATCTAGGAAATACAAAAGCAAAATACAGTTTGTCAGTTATTATCCTACCTACAGATGTTCACAGGAAAAGTACCAAAGGTAATATCTTGACTTTATTGTAGAAAAAACTTTCCCATTACTTTTAAAACTACAAATCACTATTTGAAAATCTCTTAGAAGATACAGTAAGTCAGAGGAAATAAACATGAGAAAGATGTGTATTTTAGCTTTGCATTGCTGAGACAAAATGACTGAGAATATCAGCTTACAGGGAAGAAAGGTCTGTTTGTTTTGAGAGGTACTTTTCAGAGACGTCAATCTCTGATAAGTTGGCTGTGTGGTTTTTGGATCTGTGGCTAAACTGCACATCATACTGAAGAAACCAGTGTGGAACAAAGCTGCCCACCTCTGGCAGACAAGAAGCAAGAGGGAGGATGGAAAAGCAAATGGGGTCTCAATAGTGCCTTCAAAAACATGTACCCCAAGAGCTTCAACCTGGCCCTCCTCCTGAGGGTTCTACTGATTCCCATCAGCACCAAATGCTGTCGAATCAGCCTTCATCACATGACCTTTAGAGACAATATTCAAACAACAGCAGGTAGTAGTATCTCAGTTGCAACATCTATCATGTTGGGTTCTGTGCTACTACTTCCTATTTGTTAGCATCTGAATCACCTCCATAGTCCTCATAGTAGGTACTGAGTTATTAGTTATTGTCTACATTTTACAGGGGGAGAAGCTGAGGCTTGGATTTATTTCTGAGACCTGCTACACTTCAATATTTAATACAAAAATTCTGACAGTTTACTATCAAAGGTAAAAACATTGCCTCTGTGAAAAAACTAAAAGGTATAATTATTTAAGTTCTAATTTCCTCCAGTTACCTTTGTCTTTACTCACCTTATATCATAAAATGAGATGTTTTTAACAACTTGTTTCCATGGTGAGACATCCAAGGAAGGAAGGGAGGAGAGTTCCCTACTGCTCCCATCTCTCCCAGTGCTTCTCACTGGCAAAGAAACAAAAGACTGACCCTGTGGGTGATGTAGGCCCAGAACACCAAGTAGAAGAGAAGCATGCGTGGGAAGGATGAGGCTTGGGCAACAGAACAACCTAGCAGTCGCTTTCTCTACTGATTGAAAATGGAATCCACAAGACACATTTGATGTGGTGCCTAACACCAACCTAGAAATAATAAAAAATGATGTGGTGGAAAAACTCCCTAGCCTCACAGGTATAAATTAAGAAAACATGATAATAATTATTAAAAAATGATAATAACACTGGCAAGATTTAATTCTGATTGTTTATACCATATATATATATATATATATATATTCACTAAGACTAGATACATTTAACGCCTGGGATGCATCCTCACACCAGTCTCTGCTTTTTCTTGCTTAGTCATAAACTTTAATCAGTCTGGCTGGGGGAAGGGAATAGTACTCAACTCTCTCTGCCTCTCACACAGAATCTGTGCCACCTTCTGGGAGAAGACAAGCATTTTAAACTTGGAATTAATCAGAGTTGGTGAAATCATTTCCTAAGCACATTTTGGTTTCTTCTGATTTCTGTGTTACCACTGAATTCATTTTTCCTATTGCAGCTTCCCTGACACAGGGTTCCACGATAACCTGGAACATGGGAGCATAGTGACATAAAACTATTCTGACTTAAGTGTTCCATAAGTGCTACTTGATTTTAATGACTCAAGAGTGATATAGAATGATGAAAAAAGGTAGATTATTAAATCTACTTTAATCCAAAAAACAACTGTTAATCTCAAAATGCTTTACATTGGTATGGATTTTGGTTTATTGATACAAATTTAAGGTCAATTTTGTTATACTGTATGTATATTTCTACTCTTGTTTAAGGTATTATGTTTATGCAACTCATTTAAAATTGTAATATATAATTAAGAAATACAGATTAATAATTAGTCATCTATGATAATCAAACTTAAATTATGTTAGTTAACTTTTCTAGATATGCAAAGATGTATTTCAATTAGGTAAGTAATCTTCAAACACTTCAAAGACCTACAGAATATGACATTTAAAATGTTTTAAAAACTTGGGCTTTTCTGGACAGTGAGACGTGTCTGCTTCTGGCAGCATCAATTACTTCAAAGAAGATGATGGGCATCGAAGAAATTTGTTATGGAGTTTATTTAAAATATAAGAAAGGCTAGCCATTGGGTCAAGAAACTGCTCTTGCCTGGACCGCTTGACAGTGTGTTGTATAAACTGGATTGCAGGATCCATAGACAAATGATCACTGAACTTTGCCAAAACAGGGTGAGATGGTCCTTCAGGCTTCTGCTTCACAGAAGAAACTGCCGGACATTCTGCAGGACACAGAGAAAAGTGACTAATGAACTTTGCTAAAACAGGCAAAATGGTCCTCCAAATTTCCTGCTTCACCATAAATTATGCCAGAGATTCTAGGTCTATAGGCTGAAGATGAATGCCCCAACATGACAGAGAAACTTCAGGTGACTGTCCAGGAAGCCAGATGTCTCTGTCATTCTAGAATTTTGGAAGTTGCTTACAATGCACTTCCTGTTTACTTAGGTAATATGTCCTTCTGGGGTCTTTGATGGAATTGAAAACTAGATAGTTATAATTATAGTTTTCCTTAGTTATGATAAAAGATAAATTAGCTATAAAACTTTAGACTCACAAATATAGGATAGATGATAGAATATTTCCTTTAATTTTGCCAAATACAAATATACTAGACATTGTAACTGTAATTTTTACTTGAAAATTGTTTTGTTATATGTAATTTTACTATGTTAAAGCAAAAATCTTCCTTTTTGATTAGACAGAAAAGGGAAAGTACTGTGGGATTTTCTTTCTGTACACTGTGAATATGTGTTGCTCTCATTAGTTGATAAATAAAGCTGTTTGGCCAATGGCGAGACAGAATATGGTTAGATGGTACATTCAAACTGAATACAGAGATGAAGAAGGTGGAGTCAGGGCAGACACCAGCCCACCACCCAAGGAGCAACATGCCAGCAGACCAGTAATGCCATGGCCATGTGGCAATACATAAATTAATAGAAATGGATTAATTTAAGATGAAAAAGCTAGCTAGCAAGAAGCCTGAACAATAGACCAAACAACTTGTAATTAATATAAGCTTCTATGTGTTTATTTGGGTGGTCACAAATGACAGGACACAGGAAAACTTTTAAAACTTCTTTAAAAAAATAGTTTGGTTGCTTTTATGCAAGTTTGAGGGGGATTAAGACTTGAGCCTTCTATTTATTAAAAGCACTTCATGAAAGTATGGTTTGGGGTCTAAAATATCTGGAAAATTCTCCTTTATTTCCTTTTCTGTTCATTGAGATGATCTGGTCACATGTTTTAAACCACAACCTAGCCCTCAATATTTTGACTGCTCATATCTCCTGAGCCAGATCTCCAAAGTCAGGGTGAAAGAGAGCTAAGAGATAAGTATCTGGGCCGCACTGCCCTTCATTAGAAGCACCTGCCCTGCAATTTTCTGCTTTCTTTTCAGTGTAGAGAATGAGTATGTGGAGCATGAGGGGTACTGCGTAGGTCTGATGTTCATAAGAAAGTTATTCTCAATCACACCAGCATGGGATGTCCGGAGAAACAGTGATTCTGATGGAGATAAAAGTTGGCAATTTGGTAGCACCTAGCAAAGACAAAACTATGCATGATCTATGACTCAGAAGTCCTTTCGTATTTAATTTTATTTATTTGTATGTGCCCTAGGGGGATCATTTATACATAGAAATGAAGAGACATGGCATAATTCAAATGTAACCATGCAATGAAATACTATACAACCACAATTTAGTTCTATTTGTACTGTTATTGGCAACTCTCAACATATAATATAATGAAACAAGCAAGCTGAAAAAAGGATTGATCTCCAAACTGCTTTAAAACTGAGCCTGCTTGGTGTGTCCCTATAATCCCCAGGTGGTTGGCAGAAGGAAAAAGAGTTGAAGGTGACCAGCCTGAGCTCTGCAAGATCCTGTCTCAAAATACACCCCATTCAAAAAAATTAAAGTGTAAAACATTTATAAAATAGTATTGTTGTATATAGTTTTGAAATATATGCAGCAAAAATAAAGCATAAAATAAAATATTTATGTGCATGAATTCATGACAGTCATTCCATTTGCAGAGAAGAATGGAAAAGAATAGAGAAGGGTTGCATAGGCATCCTCTGCTGTATCTATAAAATTTATTTCTTTAAAACACACACACACACACACACACACACATCTGAAGTACAATGTTAAGATTTGATAAAGTTGTGTTATGGGTCCATGGATTTTTATTATATATTATTCTCTATACTTGTCTGCATGTTTGAAATATTTCATTATAAAATATATATTTTTAAATCATCCAAGTACAAGAGTATTTCTCAGAGGAATCACCAAAGCAAGGAAAATAAAACATCCCGTTCAACTTCCTTCCCTCTCAGAACCATGAATTGTGGAGCAAAGAGTGTTTGGTATTTATGAGAGGGATCCTTAGAAAGGATGCCTCCCATTTATAAGTGAGTATCCTTGCAACTATCACTGTTCATTCATCCTGGATTCCAGGCAAGGATATCCCACTTTGGATTTGGCACAAGCTTGTGGTCCCTAAAGTATTAAGCTTAGCTCTGCTTAACATTTTATTACTTAACAGAACATTCACGAACTCAGAGACAGGATCACCCAGCTAGCTCCAGGTATTGCCCCACCCTTGGGACACAGCAAAGATAACTGCAGAAATGATTGATGGAGGGTGGGAGCCCTCAGCATTGGTGCATTGTTTATCGTTCTTGTAAGACCACAGCCATCCAGAACACATGTGTGCACTTTTCCCTTAAAAATCTTTTGAGGGGTGCTTGTGTGAAACAATGATCTGTTGAATTTCATTCACAGATCAAAGAGGAAGGAAATTAACCAACACAGTAAATTGATTATTTCATGGGTGACATAACCAAGGCAATGATTTATCTTAATAAAGAGCAACTTCCCTCTAGTCCTTAACTGAATTCCAGCCAATGCAATAATACTCGGCTGTTAATGACTTTGATGTTGATGTGGAAAAGTGAATGACTGCATAATCACTGAAATGGGACCTCATCACAGTTGGAAACGTTTAAGCCAAATCATTTTGGACTGTGAAAAGAGCCCTGAGTGGTGGATATTGGCTGGGTACCAGATCTTCAGTCTTAACTAAACAGGGCCTGAAAACTTTATCATATCGCAGTGCTCTGGCTGGACTCTAACTCTGACAGCTCACGGGGACTGGAGTAGAATGTATATGTCTGTAGCCTCATGGATGAAAAAAAAAAAAAGAATTCCAGGGCTTAGAGCACCGATAATAAATACACGTCTATCAGCATTGAGCTGGGAGTGTAATTAGTTAAATCCATCTTCGGGAGAGGGAATAGAAGAAAGGAAACAGAAGTCAACTTAAAAAAAAATTGAACCAAAAGCTTATTTTTATACCCACGTTACTAAATATGGCTAAGAGCTTGCAAGACAGCATTAGTCATAGATGGCGGCCTCCCCTCCTCCCCTCCTCCACCCTCATCACTAAATAACAAAATGAACTAAAGTTAGACCTTCTCTCAAGTCAGCACACTTGATTATTATTGTTTGAGTTACAGCTGAGAAGGCTGGGAGGCGAGGGAGGAACCTTAGGAACACAGGAGACTCCCGGGTGCCCAGATTTTTTTACTTCCTAGTAGGAGAAGGAAAACAGTACTGGTCTCAGCCCAGTCTCCAGTGGTCAACCCAATAGATTTCCTCTTGTTCTAAAATCAAATCAGATCCTAGATAACATCAGCTTCCCAGGGTTAAATTATTGCATCCGTGTATTATACCGTAAGTCTTCAGCAAGCCTCTCCAGCATACCCCTATTCTCTCCCCATCCCGTAGCTTCCAGCATGCCACTCCCTCGCCACTGTCCCCAGATGCCCCTAAGCAGAAGTTCCAGGGGGCTTTCAAGCAAGTCTTGTCCAAGCTTTGGAATCATAGTATGATGACCCAGACCTACTGGCTGTAGGCAGTTAAATGCCACAAAGGCCACAGGCTTCAGATTTGACATGCCAGATCATGAGCATTAAAATAAAAGAAAGAAAAAAAAATCTTTGTTGGGCAAAGAACTGTTAAACTCTTTATCTGAACCTATAGCTGGGGCTGTCTCCAAGCTCCACACTGTAAACGTGCAGGGGAGTCATCCGTGTGGTGCCTGTGGCCTTGCCGAGAACAACTTCTTTGTCTTTTAATCCAAGCCTTGGTCACTTACGCCCAAGGAACACTTTCCTCTCGAGGTACCCATCATGATGTACCAGGCAGCTCTGCCCAGCACGTGAATGACCCTAGGTGCTTTCCCTTCTATCAGCAATGTTTTGGGTGGGATAACCTGGGAAACTTTGAAATAGCCTCCACCCTCTCCTTTTTCTTTTCCCCTTTAGTGCTCTCCAAACTATCCCTTCAATCAGACAACCAATTCTTTTGTTTTATTCCCTCTCCTAGAATTCAATCTGAATCCAAGTGCTTTTAATTTTTAGCCACATTTTACAAGCCTGGACTTTCAGGGATATGTGTTATGAAAGCACTGAAAGGAAAGTCTTTCTTGTCATCAAAACCATAATAATTATGTGTCAAAGATAATTACTGCTTGGTGTGTAGTACATCTAATACCAAGTGACAGAGAAAGTAGTCACCGGCAGACAAGAGTAACTGCCGGCTGGCTGAAATCTGATATAAAATTAACCACCGGGCTCAAGCGTTCTGCCCACTGGAATTTCACCAGATAAATGCTAACTCCACCTCCCTACATTTTTTTTTTTAATCAATGGTTAGTCTGTTTGTGTTTGTTGTTGGGAAATTTCTAAAAGGTACATTTATCTGTACATGCATGAGTATTAATAATATCTCTCGCAATGGTGGAACACTGTATTCCAAATACCTGTGCTGCCACGAGGAAGATTGCTGTAGCGGGAGGATCGTGAATGCATTAGCTGAGAATGGAGCTGAAGTCTCCAGTAATAGGGTAGAGAGGATTTCATAGCCACACCCGGATTTCTAATCTGAGTGCCATCTGGGAACCTGAGGAAACATTAGCAAGATACAGGAGATGGGCCACCAAGATTGGAATAAAGGAAGGTCTCAGGTG
This sequence comes from Peromyscus attwateri, assembly GCA_902168425.1. NCBI lineage: Eukaryota > Metazoa > Chordata > Mammalia > Rodentia > Cricetidae > Peromyscus > Peromyscus attwateri. The sequence goes on along the minus strand of CABHPP010122220.1, from coordinate 6,702 downwards.
ACACCAAAGTAATGTTTGATGTGCTTTGAGAAAAGTCTCCTCCCTAAAGAGGATGGTCACTATTTCAAATCCTGTGCATGGTGCTGGGGGGAGGGGGGAGGAAATAGCTCAGTGGTTAAAGTGCTTGCTGCATGAACATGAGGCCTTGAGTGTAGATCCAGCGAACCTATGTAAAAACCAGGTATGGCAAGCCTAGGATTCCAGCACTGGGCAAGTAGAAACGAAAGGCTCCTGAGGACTTCCTAGACAGCAGTCTAGCTCATAGCTCCGGGTTCAGTGAGAGGAACTATCTGAGGAAATAATATAGAGAAGTAACCTAGGAAGACAGCCTATATCAATCTCTGGACACCATATGTGCCTGCACACACACACACACACACACACACACACACACACACACACACACACACACACTGTACTCCATGCAAGACAATCCTGATCAGGGTTTCCTTCTGGACAGCTTTCTCACTCGGGATGAGGCCCATTTGGGGGTACTCAGTGGCTCTCCTGACTCCTTTAAACCAGCTGTACCAGAGAAAAACTGGCTTGAGCCCAGCCAAGGAAGGTGCAGCTCGCCATCAGGCAGGGCTGTGTGACTCACACACACACCATGTAGAGGGTAGATCTGAATATTGCCTATGTCACCAGTAGCAGAGGTATCACCAAAAAGGTCAGGCAAGGTCAGAGCTGCTGTAAACTGTCCCCTGATTAGATAAAATCCCTAACAGCTTTCTAGATACTAACCCTTCTCCTACCCTGTGTAATAAATGGCTTATGTGAAGTTGGGACACAGGAGCACAAGTACTGAGGGCTTTAGAACATGGTAGTGGTTCTCTAAGTTTCCAAGGGTACTGGTGGTCTCCTACTGTCTTTGGGAAGATTAAGCAGAAAGCCATCAGAGCGTTTTGCCTATGGCTCTAAAGAGTGAATTCTGTGAAGACTTGTGAATGCATATGCATCTCCATCAGAAACCTTTCTGTTAGTTAGAATTGCACACCTGTATTCCCAGCGCTATGGAGACAGAAGCCATTAGACTTTGAGATAAGTCTGTGCTTTATAGAGAGACTATGTCTAAAAGTAAGAAAAAGAAAACACTTGCTACCAATTAATTGAAACAAGCTGTCTGGCAAGGTGGGAAAATAGCACAGTCCATAAAGTGCTTGTCATGCAAGCATTAAGACTTGAGTTCAGTTCCCAGAACCGTGGAAAAAGGCAAGCATGGTGGCACATATTTGTAGTGCCAGTCTGTGCTGGAGAAGCAGAGATAGGCATATACCTAGTGGGACTCACTGACCAGCCTTTCTAGGCTAGTTGCTCTGCTCTAGGTACTAGTGTGAGACCCTGTCTAACAATAAAATTTAAAAATAAAGGACCCCTCAGGAAAGACACCTGAAGTTGACATCTAGTAGACCTACACACACACACACACACACACACACACACACACACACAGGCACACACGCAACACACAAGTGCATACACAGACACCTACACAGATACACACACACACACACACACACACACACAAACAAACATACACAGACACACACACACACAAACAAACATACACAGACACACACACACCATACATACACATACACACTACACACACACACACTACACATACACACACACACAAAGGCACACATGCAACACACATGTGCATACACAGACACACACAGAGATACACACACATACACACATACACACACAAAGGCACACATGCAACACACAAGTGTATACACAGACACCTACACAGATACACAGAGATACACACACACACACACACACACACACACACAAAGGCACACACACAGATACATACACACAGACAGACACACAGAGACACACACACAAAGACATACACACACACACACAAGAAACAAGTCATTTTGATGTCATGCTAAATTGCTTCTGTTCTGCATTAAGTCTACAGGAATTCCTTTTGAACCTCATAGATTATATTCTTGAAAAGCATCAAGATTGGGGAGAAAAAAACTAAAATTGGCAAAGGTATGAGTCACACAATAATTTAAATGATATTAAGTACATATACCTAATAATAATGAAGTTTCTAAAAGATGTCTGGCTCTAGAAGCTAGAATAATTAATGCCAAAAATCTCCAGTTGGTGACCATTTATTTTCTTAGGAAACACTGCTTCATCATCCTGCCAAGCTAATGCAGAGCCTCACAGATTTTATGCAATACAAAGTGTACTAGCTAAAAAAAAAAAAAGAAAAAAAAAGAAAACTATTCCTCTCTAGAAAGAAATCCCATGTCCTTTGTGCCTAAGTCCTCGGCCACCCTTTTGCTGTTTCTGTGGAATTTTCACGTAACTTTTTCCTGAGTCAGCCTGCTTAAGGACGCATGTTAAATATGATAGGCCCTATGTTCTGGTTAAAGGTACAGAGAACAAATAATTTCCTCCACAGCATCCTACAGACACTAACATGTGGTTCACTGTGGGTGTGGTGGAGATAGAAACTGACTGCTTTGAAAGATCATTTTCTAATTATTTGGGCATACAAATATAACAATGTTGATCTCAATTCCAAAGCCTATAATGAACTGCACGTATATCTCTTCTAACACTAAAGATTTTAGAAATGAAGGCTATCTTCTGATTTGATCATTAGCAGAAGTTGAGGGAAGGGAAAGAAAATGTTTAAAGAATGAGTCAGGGGCTGGAGAGACGGCTCAGAGGTTAAGAGCACCCACTGCTCTTCCAGAGGTCCTGAGTTCAATTCCCAGCACCCACATGGTGGCTCACAACCATCTGTAATGAGATCTGGCTACACAGAGAAACCCTGTCTCAAAAAAAAAAAAAAAAAAAAAAAAAAAAGAATGAGTCAGTGTTGTCAGAGTATCCACACTATAATTATAATCCATGTGCATGAATTCAGATTTCTTCTAAAATATGGGGGGGCAGGGTGCCCACTAAGATTTTCTCTATGCAGACGAGTGTTTTCAGTGCACACTACTTTTCTGAAGAGTATTTATGAAATGACTTTGGTTGTCTTACATAAACAACCATAAGATATTTACAAAACAAGCAAAAAATAGGCTTTTTGCTACAGTTGTGTATATATATGTGAGACTTTTAATATTCTAATGACATTACAAATCCAACGGAGGTTGACCAGATGGCTCTCAAGGTAAAGCCCCATATTGCCAAGGCTAGGGAACTGAGTATGACTTCCCACAGTAGTCCCACAATCTACACACTAGAAGGAGAAAACTGACTCCAGCAAGTTGTCCTCTGATCTCCACACATGTGCTGTGGCATTTTTGCTCCCAACCACACCAACCACACACACACACACACACACACACACACACACACACACACACATATACACACACACACACACACACACATACACACACACACATACACACACACACACACACACACACACACACACACACACAAAGCAGTTTAAAAATCAAATGGTCCAATGACTGTGTATTCCTTGGTATGTTTGGTAGAAACTAAGGTGAAATGTAATGGCAAAAGTAGACTCTATTAACCAAGAAACACAGTCACAAATAAATAAGAAGTAAAATAACCAAAATAATTTAATGAATAAAATATTTTTACTTATATCTGATAGTCAAATAATATTTAAAACTGTGTACAAATATATTTTAGATAGTCTGATTTCTTAGATGGCAATTATTGATTCATCACACAAAGCATGTCACCTGTACAGGAGACTATGAGTAGTCTCCCACCTATGTGGAATGTAGGTCCCACTACAGAGTTCAGTAAATTGGTCACTGCTGGCATCCATTTCCTAGAGGGATCTGATCAGGCTGAAGTTATGTGAAGAAGAAAAGAAAATATACAAAGCAGGGTTGAATCACACAGGCACACACACATACACACACACACACACACACACACACACACACACACACGCACATTCCAACTGGGTTCCTCTTTTTCTCTTTGTGACTGAAGAAGAGTTTCAAATGAAACATATTTATCTTCAGCCACACACAAAAATAAATAACCTTGGGAAATTGTTAAAGAAAGAGAAGCTGGCAAACAATGTAAAAATAACAAATGGCCAAGATGCTTGTTTTTACAAATCAGTGCCACAACACAGCAGAGCATGGTGGCTGGCACATTTTCTAACTCTACTGCTGTCAATACATCATTCAATAAAGACATGCAGGGTTCTTGTTAGTTTCTTTATTCTCAACAAAAAAGTTACAACAGCATCCCTGAAGGGAAGTGAAATCTTTACCAAGGCTTGTTCAGTGTGGTGCCTGTCAAGAAATATGTCTTAGCTGAGCATAGTGGTACATGCCTTTAATCCCAGCACTTAGGAGGCAGAGGCAAGCAGATCTCTGTGAGTTCAGCGCCAACCTGGTCTGTAGAGTGTGTAGTTCCAGGACAGCTAGAGGTACATAGTGAGATCCTGTCTGAAAAAAAAAATGAAAAAGAAGAAAAGAAAAAAGGAAAAAAAAAAGCGGTATTTCTGGATAACACTGGAATTTGAGCTGAGTCATTTACTAACCCTTTGAGTACCAGTTTAACTACATTTAATTATCTCTAGAGTGGTAGATAACTCTACTTCATCCTAGATTCCTTTCATTATCTCTTAAGGATTATCATTGTGTCACTCCAATGCCTTGGGGTCTAATAGTGAAGACTAGCCCAGAAACCCACCAGTGTTCTGCTTTCAGTGCTAACCTTTGCTTAGAAACCCTTATCTTCTGAATGATGCTAAATACCATGAAACCAGTGATAGAAAGCTCTGGCCTACTTACCCTTGCAAGCAGCTCAGCAAGGCTCATTCATTCCCAAAGCCAAAGCGAGGGCCAAATAGGTGACTCTTCCCAAAAGGAAGAGTGGGAGCTTCCCCGGTGAATAGCTGAGATGCAGCACATCGGGAAGAAGCAATTAGAGGAATGCATTATCTGGAGATGTTTCCTGCCACCAAGCCAGCCCCACACAGGCTGATGACTGAGAAAGCCCAGAAGGCACTCTCCCTCAAATATGGCCTACATCAATGGCACATTTCTGCATTGTCAAGCTGAAAGCCATTGATAGTCATAAAGAAAAGGATGTGTCCTCATTGGGGGGTGTGTTGATGGATCCCATCCAGAACATCAGAGGTGATTCCTGGGTTACTCGGATGTTAGATGCATTTGGGTCTGGTGACGGTGCTTCTGAGTCTAAATCAAAACCATCCTCCCTGCGTCGTTCAGCACATTACATAATACAAGGAGGGCTGTCTACATGCATAATTATCACTGCTCATGAGAAACAGGCCCAAAAGAATTCTCTGACCTTGCGCTGATAAATTGTGCTCAAGGAACGAGGGGCTCAGAACTGCCAATCTTAGTTACAGGCCCTGAAAAATTAAATTGCACTGAAGGAAAATCAGGCTTCTGCGTGGTCCATTTCTCAGTAGGGTGATATTCTAATCTATTGAAGGCTGCTCCTTGAGACCCCAGTTCAGACCCTACCTCTGCTCATCCGTCAGCACATCATTCCCAGCACTAAACAACATGCTTGTAATTTCCAACCTGACTGGAATTAGCTCCTGAGAAGAGCCGGGAGACAGAGGCCAGGGGGGAAGGAAGTTAGAAAGAAATGGCTCAAAAAGCACTCTTTCTAAATCAGAACCATCTGCTGGAGTCATAAATGGTTTTAAGTAGAACTCAGCGACAAGCGAGTTCACATAGAAGTAAATGCTATGAAGCCACCTCGCAAGGCAAGTTCCCAGGTAACAAAACCATATCGTCACATATTAGAGAAAACTTTTGAACCTGCTTGGTGGCTGACACTTGGCATTTGTATTTGGATCCTATTACAGAGAACCATGTAGTACTAAGGACCTCTGTGTGTCATTATGAAATGCTAGGGTGGGACTTGGCTACCTTACATAGACTTGTCATCAATCATTAATCTCACAGAAGACCCTTCAGACTATGATTCCTCTGGGAGCTTTTCAAGAGGGAGCAAGCAATGGGGACGCTCTGGCAAAAACCTTCATTGTAACTTCCACATCTTCCTTAAGTTATGAAACATGTGAAATCGAAAATGAAGAGCCACTAATCTAAAAAGGAATGCCACCTTCTACCTCCCTGGCTCTTTGGAAATGTCAGTGGGTAGTTTTAAAACATCTCAACAGTGCCTGCAAGATGACTTAGTATGTAAAGGTACTTGCCACCAAACCTGATGATTTGAATTCAGTCCACAGGACCCACATGGTGAAAGGAAAAACAGACTCTCAAAAGTCCTCCGATCTCTACACATGTTCTTTGATGCATGCACATGCACACGTGCACACACACACACACACACAGAGAGAGAGAGAGAGAGAGAGAGAGAGAGAGAGAGAGAGAACAATAAATAAATAAAAATAAATGTAATTTCTAAATTTAAAAACAAATATTAATGTGAACATTCTAGAAAGAAATCAGATCCTCCATATTAATTACCTCATAGTTACAGTCCTCTCAAACTTGAATGACAAAATGAAACAAAAAACATGAGAACTGAAAGAACTAAATGACATCATGTTAAGCAAATAAAACAAAATAAAATAAAAGCCAGTCTCGAGGAGTAAGTATCATAGTTTTTCTCCCCTCTATGGGAAAAAAATGAGCTGAAAGTAGAAGGGGGAGCTGGGAAGAACTAAGAGAACTGGAAAGAGCAGGAGAAGAGGCGAGAGAAGACAGA
>CABHPP010122219.1:24037-90885 GCA_902168425.1 Peromyscus attwateri | reverse complement strand
CTTATGGGCATTTGATTAGGTTTCCCAAATGGTCTTATGTTCGAAAATCGTGGTGTAACTTTCTTTTTGTCCTGTTTCTTATTAACATTAAATGATACTACCTTGTCTATGTCCATTTCCCTGTAAGATTTAAAGAATTCTATGGCATCTGAGATGGTTTGACATGCCTGCAGGGGTCCAGCTAGGCTCATTTTAAGGTGTGCTGGAGCTCCTTTAATAATGATCTTTTTAAATTGTGGTGTAAAAGGTGCGGCTTGAGGTGTGGGTACCTGGTTGTATATAAAATATAATATACCTAATTTTCTACATTGTTTTATGGCTTGTGCGTATGTTGTCCACTGTGCTGCTGATTCAAATTGAGTGAGGTCTAGTGTTGGAAATGCGAATCTCCAAGCTGCAGTAATCCAATCTAATAGTGGATGTGTATCGCCTTTTGATGTCTCAATTACATGCTCTAGAGATTCCGATACTGAGGGGTTCTCTACTATGTTTCTGATCTTCCTCATTTCTAGATCAGTTAACATGACTGTGTCAGCTTCCTTTTCCCACAGTCGGCACATATATTCTGCATCTTTCTGTCCATTTTGGGCATAATCTTTCCGTAATTCTGAGATCTCCTGAGGATTATATGGCCTGATTTCCTCAAACTTCGTTCCCATTTCAAATTTGGGATGGTTACTACCTCCTCCAGTGCTGAAGGGGTTCAGAGCTGATATAGTACTTCTAATAGGAGTTCTCTTACTTTGGGTAGAGACAGGAAATGATGGTACGGTGTTACGTCCGTTCCATCCAGGAGTAGCGCTACGCTCCTGTTCCTTCCTCACTATGTTTAAGGCTAGCCTTTTGCCCATTAATCTGTCCTTATCAATATCCTGCACCGTTTTCATAAGCAGTGCAGTAGTTTGTGCCTTGCTACATCCCTCTAATTCTTGTTCTACCACATCCGGATTTGTTAATGTGTTAGTTACATTCACTGATTTCATGCCGGCCTTATTTTTAACCTTGGAGGCTACTTTCCCCCACTGTTCTTCAACCTCATCTTGGTATTCTCTACCTGTCACCGGGGAGATGTTAGTCTTCTTAAATTTCTTAATTAATCTATTCATTGTAAGTGGTATACCAAGCCGTACAAAAATTTAATTAATTTTTTTCTACGGTACCACTCCCAGTCACTAATTCGTTTAGACTGATTCAAGGAATCAGTTATCAATTTTTCAAATTTTAAATCCGCAATCCTTTCTATCCTTTTGGCCAGCCAGCGCCTCATTTAGCTCTTTCCCAGCACCTTCCGCTCTTCCCCAGGGGTCTGGGTTGGCATCAAGGTGTCCGGTATTCTTTCGGTACTCCGCACCCTTAGGGAGGGTGGTGTTTCCCGTCTGCTTCTGATACTCTCTCTCCTACCCATTCTTCCTCCTTGGACCTTCAGATTTTCTTTAGGTCCTCAGAGTTGACTTCGAGGAGTTGATTTCTCAGAGCGGATTTGAGGTCGCTTGCTAGTTTATTTAGTTTCCTGTAATTTGTTACTCCACCAGAGTAATAGCCAATTCTTTTGTATTTAAGTGAGATCTACTTATTTTACATTCCTCAGTGCTCAGTGGTCAAGGAGGCTTTAAGCCCAAAATCCTGCCGACTACGCCAACTGTAGCGAGCACATACCCCAGTTACGGGGGAGGAATAATCACTCTTAATTCAGACTTGGTATAACACTCATTTATTCACACAGTAAGATTACAAGCAATATTCATCCCGTCTTCCAAATGGAAGCGGGTGTACCTCTCCAAGTGTACAGGTCCGGACTCGCCACGTCTGTTCCTCTGGATCTTGGGTCAGCCTTCCTCAGGTCAGCCACGTCTGCACTGGGGACAGGATCTCACATCTCTGGCAGAGGAGAGTCGTCTCGCGCGAGGGCCTGACGAGCTCTGTTGGTCGGGTCTGAGGCTTCATTTTTTATATTCTTTCCTGGCTAGGTTTCTAGTCTTATCCCTACTTCCACACATAGCTTATAGCTTATCACTACTCCATTTGTGGTTTACTTACATCACTCTATTGCTTATCACTCCTGACCAGGGTTGTTCACCCTAGGCCTTACATGTTCCTTACAGGCATGTCAGTGTTATGGAATATTTTGAGGGCCAGGGTTTTATCCTCGAGAGAAAAGGAAAAATGGATTTGAAGGATGTCCGATGCTGCAGCACAAAATTCTCTTCTGTCAAAATTTTCTATCTTCTATCCCTTTCTCAATTTCTATCTGTGAAAAATAAGTATAAGGCATAGTGTAGTAATATAGTGTAGGAAAAACTTAGAAATGTAAGATTGTGTAGAAAAAATTTAAGATAACTAAAAGCAACTAGACAGAAAAACTCTTCAATTTTCTAACTTTGGGGGCTATGAGCAAAAACTGGGGGAAAAAATCTTTCTTTGAGCTTTACTGGTAGTAAAAAAGCTCTTCTTTGAGCTTATGGGGAAGAAAAAGTTTCCAGTGGAAGCTTTTGACCTGGGGACAGCTGAAATGCTAAGTCCAAGCGGCAGGAGAAAGTGATTTCTCCCTGAGGCAAAAATGCGGGTGTAAAAAGCCAAAAGGTTTAAAGTTCAGAAGTTTTGGGAAAAGTTGGTCTTTCTCTCTTGGGAAAAAATCTTTCTCTTAAACTATAAAGCTTTTCTTGGAAAATTTGAGGGGAAAATCTCTCTAAAAAGCCTTAATCTTTCTCAAAAGCTCTCTTAAAAAACTTAAAAACTAAATCCTTTAACTTTCTCAAAAGGACAAAAATTAGAATCACCTGAAGATATTAGTATGGGAATCACCTGTGATTAGCTCTAAGGGAAAACAATGAACCTCTTAAGACAGCTTTAAAAATCCTCCCTGCAATACAGGAGGCAGGGGTGGAGTTCCTAAAAACCTCTCTTCTAAGCTCTGTCTCTTCAAGCTAGTAAAAGACAGTGGGTCAAAGTCCCCTGAGGGAAATGCTTGGGAGAGTGTGGGTGAAGAGCTACAGAGCCCAATGGGGCAGGAAACTGTTTATGTGGGAAAAGCAAAAAAGCCAAGCTTTTCAGTTACAGCTGAGCTGAGGCATGAAGGGTTTTGTTTCTGAGTGAGCATTTCAGAATGAAAAGGTGCTCCTAATCCTAACACAAAGATCCCCTGAAGCAATGCAAATTCTGTTAGCATTGTATCCTCGCTTCAGACCAAAAACCCAGGGCGACTGGCTGAGTTGAAATGCATTTCTGGGATACTAGGGTTCCTGTAGTTGCAAACTTCCTGGAGCATAGAGCTGAGGCAGGAAGGTGCAGGACCCAGGGGAAGATTGCTAATGAACAAACAAAGCTAAAGCCGGTGGGAATGGCACAGTTGTCTGCTTTCCTAAAAGTCCCGGGTTGATAGGTCAAAAGCTGCAAAAAGAAATCTGAGAAAAGCTTTCCTATCAGAGTAAGGACCTTTCTGGGAAAACAGTAAAGCTGAACTGTGAAGCAGTTGTGCATCAGAACGCTGTCTGGGGAAAGAGCCCAGCCAGGGCAGAACAGAACTATCCAGGAGTAAAGCTTTCTTTTCTGTCAGAGAAGGCACCTCTTTGAGAAAAGCTTTGTTTCAACTGCCTCCCGGTGAGGTGAGGGAGTGTAGCCCTGAGGGGTGATTGCCTCTGGCATAAACTCGGTTCTTGAGCACCCAAACAAACAAATGCAACCCACTGGGGGACTGGGCCAGGTGAAGGCCTGATGAGGCAAAATACCTGTCCTAATGCGAGCTTAGAAATGGCAAAAACCTCCCCTGTTAGAAAAGCAGAAGCTTGATTTATGAAAACAAACTCCACAGACCCCGAAACAGAAACAGACAAAAAGTCCCTACCTTCAGTAACAGGAAAAGCCGCTACTTTAGTGTCAAAAACTGTTTCTGGGGCAGAGGGGATAAACTGAGACCAAACTGGGAACTGACTCTCTGAAGAAACGGAGAAGGGACAGATTCCTCCCCAGAAAATGACCTGACAAAGCTGCTAGAGTTTGGGGCAGATTTGGGGGGGGGGAAAGCCCCTACCTGTAGATGTAACCAACCGTCTTATTAAATAAGAAACACAGAGCCAATGTAAAGATAAAAGCCCAAGAGGTCAGAGCTAAGAGCCTTACCCACTTTCCGCCAGCTAGCCTCTCCCGCCGAGAGACCTCTCCGAAAAGAGGGAGTTACTTCCTGTGCGTTTGTCTTAAAGAGTTCTTGTTCTTCCTTCTCATTGGTTGTAAACCCAACTACGTGACTGCCTCGTCACTGCCTGTCTGTACAGACCTCCAGGTCTTCTATGGTTGGTATTGAGATTAAAGGCGTGTGTCTCCAATGCTGGCTGTATCCTTGAACACACAGAGATCTACCTAGTTCTGCTTACCAAGTGCTGGGATTAAAGGCGTGCACCACCACCGCCCTGGCTTTCGCTATGGCTTGCTAATAGCTCTGACCCCTAGGCAACTTTATTTATTAACATACGAATAAAATCACATTTCAGTACAAATAGAATACCACTATACCTACTTCCAAAGGCAGCTAGCAGGGGAACAGAGCAGCCTGAGATATCTGAAGCTCTGCATCTGGGGGGAAAGGAACAAGCAAAATGAGAATAAAATAAGTGGGAGAAAATCTCTCTGAAGGAGCTATGGAAAAGCTGTTGTAAATGTTTTTGTTTTTCACTGACTGGCTAAGGCAAACACATGTCCCAAGGAAAGTTGCTATCAAGAATGCCAGCCTCAATGCATGCTATCGAGGCAGGTGTGGTTCTGATCCAGGGCCAGTGTCAAATGAAGGAGAGACACCTGTTAAAGCCAGCTGAGGAGAGAATAGAAATCTCCCATGCTCCTGTAGTTGAAAACTTAAATGCTTGATTCAAATCTCTTGTTGCAAAAGCAAAAACTTCTAAAGCAAGTCCAGTAAAAGAGAACTGGAGGTTGACTCCTGGACCCAAAAAGAACTATGTGAAATGGAGTCCATAAGCTAGCTCTTAACAGTGAGCTGATGAAGAGAAATGCATTCTGGGAAATGCAGTTTTTCAGAGAAAGATGGCGATACTGTCCAAAAACTTTTCAGCTCAGAATGAAGTTTCTTCTCAAAGCAATGCTAGAAAGCTTAATTACCTCTTGAGAACTCAGATCAGACATAAAGCTGCCTATAAGAGCAAACAAGCCACTTTAAAATCCTTAAGAAAGCAAGAGAAAGCAGTTTATACACCGAACGTTGTCTTAGATATTAAGAAACTTATGTTGAAATGAAAACAGTTCTTTGCCTTTTGAACAAACTGCCTGCAATGAGTAATCCCTTTGCAAATCTAATAAGGAAACAAGGAAACAGGCATTCAAAAAAGAAATGACTGCTTTATAGATGGGAAACAAACTTCAGAAAACCTAGCTGTCTCACAGAAGAGTTGCTTCACCTAAAAGTTTCTTATAAGAAATCAATGCTAAATATCACAGCTGCTAATAATATCAGGAGTTAAAGCTAATGAAGTGAAAATACTAAATCCTGAAAATGCTCTTTCTCAGAGTAAGCTAGTGAAGGATACATTTCATGAAAGAACATCTATGTTCTTGACTCCTTTGAATAGTAACAGTTTTGGTGAAAATATTGGAACTAACAACAATCAAGTCAAAATGTTTCAACAAATTCAAGACGCTCTTCACAAAAGAAAGCTGCCATGCTTTGTGGGCCATATTAGAACTCACTCCAATCTTCCTGGTCCTTTAGCTGAGGGTAATGCAATGGCTCATAAGTTAACAAAGATAGTAGCATTATCCCAAGTGGAAATGGCTCAACAGTCACATGCTCTTCATCATCAAAATAGCAAAAGCTTAAGAAAGCAATTCAGTCTTACCAAAGAAGCAGCTAGTCAAATAGTTAAATGATGTGGGGTATGTCCAAAATATTTTCCTGTGCCTCACTTAGGGGTAAACCCTCAAGGTCTTCTTCCTAATCATCTATGGCAAATGGATGTTACTCATATTGCAGAATTTGGCAAATTAAGATATGTACATGTGATCATTGACACTTATTCAGGATTTTTAATGGCTAGTGCACAACCTGGGGAAGCTACAAAACATGTAATTATGCACTGCTTGAAGTGTTTTTCATATATGGGTATACCAAAAATTATTAAAACTGATAATGGTTCTGGATATACTAGTTAGGCATTTCAACAGTTTTGTGCTCAATGGGAAATCATACATAAAACAGATATTCCTTATAATCCTGAGGGACAAGGTATTGTAGAAAGGGCTCATAGCAGTCTTAAAATACAACTTCAAAAAATAAAAAGGAAGAAATTTACCTTCAATCACCACATAATGCGTTAAATCATGCTCTTTTTGTTCTGAACTTTTTGAATATGGGCAGTCTGCTGCAGATAGATTTTGGCACAGTGGCACCCAAGTGACTTTTGCTTAAGTGAAATGGAAAGATCCCTGCTCAGGATTATGGAAGGGTCCCAATCCTATTTTAATATGGGGTTAAGGACATGTTTGTGTTTTTTCACAAGAGAATGAAGCTTGGTGGTTACCGGAGTGTCTGGTAAGGAGCGTGGAACTAAGGAAGTTCAGCTCCAATGACGTTCCTATGAAGGAACCAGAATGAAAGTGGCTTGATTAGTGTTTTTGAGGTTTTGTCACTGGTTAATGCAAACTGTGAGGAAATAGAGTTCGGAGCTGTGCTGCTTTTGGCTTTACTAGCTCCTTTAGAAAAATACTTTATATCACCTAATAGCTGTGCAGTATTTTTGCAAAGAGCTTTACAGCAGCTAAATACGGTAACTTTACCCTCAGCACAAAGTTAAGTTTTTCAGTAGAACAAACCAAAAGTACTGCTGTAATAGAAACGTTTGTCTGAATTGAAGCACTTAGGGGAGCTATTATGGATTTGGGTGAAGGGACAGCCTCTAGTTAAAAACCATTTACCACTGACAGTGCATCTCTGCTGGTTCTGGAAAGGCTGAGAGAACTCGGCAACTTTGGAGAGTGGCTTTGTCCCAAGAATGTTACAATCCCCTAGCAACAATGATCACAACTCTATAACAACACTTACTAAATCCCAGTGTTGTAGAGCAAAGCTGATTATAAACTCTAAACTTTAGAAATGATGTATGTACTTCCTGTCTAAGAGAATCTTTCTAATGGAGATAGTGATAATATTTAAGAGTAAGAAGTAGAAAAAGATGAAAATAAGATATGTGAGTTTGTAGAAATTATTCTGTCTTGTTAGATCTCTGTGTTAAGATATATTTAGGTGTTTTCTAAGTTAAATATATGCTAATGGTAGCCCTATATAAGTTTGTAAAATAGATCTATAAAGTTCCTTTAAGAATATAAGCTTGCAAGAAGTATCTAAGGTAGTCTTAAGACATGTAGTAATAAGCTTGTCAAAAGTAAAGATGCTAGTTGTAAATGTAAGTTTAAATAAGAATTTGTAAATATAAGTTTAAATAAAAAATATAAGAAGTAAATAAGTAAAGATGCTAGTTGTAAAAGATAAAAATAAGTAAATAAGAAATATATTTGCTAAAGTAGTTCTATAGTTTCCTTAAGAAGTATAAATAAGCCGGGCGGTGGTGGTGCACGCCTTTAATCCCAGCACTTGGGAGGCAGAGCCAGGGGGACCTCTGTGAGTTCGAGGCCAGCCTGAGCTACCAAGTGAGTTCCAGGAAAGGCGTAAAGCTACACTGGGAAACCCTGTCTCGAAAAACAAAATGAAACAAACAAACAAAAAAAAAGAAGTATAAATAAGTAGATGTTAATATGTTATATGTGAGTTTGTAAAAAGTATAAATATTGAGTGTGAATCTATGCTTAATGTATATGGTGAAAGAATCTGAGACACAGAAGGTAGTGTCCTAGTGGACTGCAAAGTAGACAGTCTGAATGGTTTTGAAAGCTCCAGAAGCTGCTAAGAAGCTAAGAATAGCAGACGCCAGAACCAGCACAACAAGGCATCCGCAGCTGAGATCCATGGAAAATCAACGCAACATAGAAAAACCTGAGCTAACATCAAAAACAGTGCAGTTTAAAATATTACTGTAACTAAAAAGGTCTCCAGCTTGAGAATGAAAGTTGCAGATACCCTTGTTTTAACTAAAATTGCTAACTGCAAAAAGTTTTGGTTGTAAAACATCTCGTCATATTTGAAAGTGAAAGCCTGATACCAAAATTTACTTTTTTTGTAAAAAACTTAAAATAATGAGATAAAACTACAAAAAGATTTTTGTTATGGATTTCTTCATATTTGGAAGGCTCATACCAGAATTTGTTATTTGAATTTTGGGACTTAAGAAATGAAATGAACAATAGTGATTTCATTGCAATGGGACAATTTTGAATTTATGTATGGTAATGACCTAGGAACTGTTTTCTGGAATTAGTTATGTTAAAAATGGAACTGTTTAAATGAAGAAATTTATTGTTTCTACCTTGACTCAAGATGCAGTTTTGTGTATGCACATGTGCTTTATTAACGGATTCATGAATTGTTTTATGTCAAAAATGGAACTGTTTTATGGAACTGTTTATGTAAAA
The DNA here is from genome assembly GCA_902168425.1 of Peromyscus attwateri. Taxonomy (NCBI): domain Eukaryota; kingdom Metazoa; phylum Chordata; class Mammalia; order Rodentia; family Cricetidae; genus Peromyscus; species Peromyscus attwateri. The sequence goes on along the minus strand of CABHPP010122219.1, from coordinate 82,359 downwards.
ATGGAATTACTTATGCAACTGGTTTTGTGTTACAAATGGAACTGTTTAAACAGAAAAGTTTGGGTTTTCTAACTAGGCTTGAGATTTTGCTTAAAAAATTATAAAGAAAAGGGAGAGTTAATATTCTATTAACTTATTAACTATCAGTAGTCTATTTAATTTAAAAAAATTGTTTGAGTGGATTAATGTCATGTTTTGTTAGTAAGAAATGCAAATAGGGTATACGAAGAGACTACTTTTAAAGTGTAAAGAATTTTATTAAGAAACTGCTTTTGGATGTTTTGCTAAAGTTTTCAAAGTGTTAATGGTTAGATTGAGAATATTGCTTTTCAATATGGGTTTGTAGGAATTGTATAAGTTTGGGTTTTTTCTAACTAGGTTCAAGATTTTGTTTTAAAAAATTATAAAAAAAGGAGAGGTTATGAGTGAATTAAGATTGAATGTATGTTTGCAGAAATTATGTTTAACCTATTGTTATTAATGCACCCTGGTTTTGTGGAGTTAAGAAAATATTTAAGTTTGATGTGAATGCATCAGAAATTTTTCCTATGTTCTGTTAGGAAGAAAATTCAAATGATTTTGTTAAGAGTTAAAGATGTAAGATTGAGAGACTTCTAACTATGGATAGCAATATTTATGTTAGCTTGTTACTGGTAATGTTGAAATAAGGGATTCTTTAAGTTTGCAATTACATTAAGAGTTTTTGGTTTAGAAAGGGCTGGATGCAGCTAAAGACTGCTGTAGTCACCTTGGACCTAATCCAAAAGAGAAATGCCATCTTTATCATCCTTTACTTTCATACTGGGAGGTGTAACAGCTATGCAGATTGCTGTGAACTCTTAATAACGAGTTATTTTTTATATATTAAGAAAGGGGGACCTGTGGGAGCCCGTTTTCAGGTTCCTCATGGCTTTACTCAGCAGATCTGCATAGAGAGGATGATTAGGACCACGGGCCTGAGTGCAGGTGTCTGAGATGGTCTGTACTTGGCTGTGCTGGGGGGAGGTCTTTTGCTCCACCCCTTGGTGTCTCTATAAATACCCTGGGGCAGAGACAGTCAGGGCCCATTGGAATAGGTTCCAGGCTCTCTCGAGGCTATCCTGTATTTTCTATCTGTTTATCTCCACAATCTAAATTCTTCTATCTAATATTTCCTGCTGCTCACACTCAAGAAAACTCTGGGGAACTGTGGGGTTTGTGGGTAAACACCCCACAGTAGCCCTAACTGTCCTGTGTGATAATATTTTTTTTCTTATTTAGCTGCAATTTTATATTCACAACATTAAATTCTGAGACACATTAATTATGTATATACAGTATTTTATGGCATTATATATGAAAAATATTTAACCAGACAACATATCTACAACACATGAGAAACATTTTGAATTGAAACGTACAGTTTGTAACTCTCAACTGTGAGGACCTCCTGCAGAGAAAAAAAATAATATTTATTGTTGCTACTCTCAGTGCAATGACATAATAACGTGTGACATTATGATTTCAGGGAGGATTTTTATCCTGTGTGATATATTTTATTTGTGCTCTAATAAATAAAGCTTGTATGGAGATCAGAGGAAAAAGCCAGCCACTATTTTTTTTATTATTTTATTATTTTTATTTTTATTTTTTTTGTTTTTTGTTTTTTGAGACAGGGTTTCCCTGTGTAGCTTTGCTCCTTTCCTGGAACTCACTTGGTAGCCCAGGCTGGCCTCGAACTCACAGAGATCTGCCTGGCTCTGCCTCCCGAGTGCTGGGATTAAAGGCATGCACCACTATGGGGAGCTGCGTACAGCCACGCCTTAAAGATGGCGCTGGTTTCTGCCTTCCGCCTTTCCGATGGCGAGCGCTCCCTGTGGTAAACAACTCCATATAAGGCTATAGCAGAATTTGTGGCTTGCTTACGCATGCTTGAGCCTATGGGCAATGCCCACGTGGTGACCTGGGGTTGGCTGCCCAGAGCCTATTTAGGGCCAGGAGAGGCTTTCCCTGGGGATCAGAAGATTGTTCAAGGTTCCTGAATAAACTGCAGAAAGAAGAGCTTGGTGCAGAAAGAAGAGCTTGCTGGTCGAGGTGGTCACGACAACTGGTGGCCCGTACGGGGATGCCTCTCTCCTTTCCTTGTGGAGCTCAGAATTTCCTGCAGTCAGGGTGGTATACTGATAAGTCCTCAGGTAAAGTGGGGATCCACGTTTAAAGCGGGTAATTGCTCTTCTCTGTAGACAAAGAGAGAGTGGGATTTAAAGAGCCGCGACAAAAGTGGAAGGTGTAGAAGTATAAAGTGAAACTACTAGTTTCTAGCTTGCTAACAGTTATGGGCGCTTCTTGGTCACACCCAATTTTTTGGCTCTTAATGAGCTGCTTTTATCAAAGAAATTGAAAATAAAGAAAAGCACTCTTGAAAAATTTCTGGAGGAATGTAATACTGTAGCTCTTTGGTTTGCAGTTTCTGGGAGCTTAACTACAGCCTCCTGGGAAAGGTCAGGAAGAGATCTTGATTTTGCTGCAGAGCAAGGAACATTAAGGAGTGGGGAGAAGCCCATTTGGAAGTTGGTGAGAGGCTGTCTTGAGGATCAGAGGTGTAGCGAAGCAGTTGAAAGGGGGCAGACTGCTTTGGATACATTGAAGGAGGAGAGACCAGAAAAGGCCTTATCAGATAAAACAGAAAGTAAGAAGGGAGAAAAGGGTAAGAAGTTGTACCCTAGTCTTTCAGAGCTTGAAAGTGAGCTTGAAAGCGACTTGTCAGAGTCGGAAAGGGCTGAATCTAGTGAATCAGAAGAGGTAAGATCAATTACAGAACAGGTGGAAAATGTTAGAGTTCATAAATGAAAAAAGGAAAAGGACAAAAAACAATAGGAGAGGAAGGCTTGTGCCACACCATACTGTGAACCTGCCGCGCCGCCACCCTATGGGAGTAGTGCGGCAGCCACCTCCTTTAATCCGGAAGTATGGAGGGCAGTCAGAACTGAAATGCTATCAGCCTACCCGGTATTTCAAGATAACCAAGGTCAAAGATACCATGAGCCACTAGACTTTAAGATAATTAAGTCCCTGGCAGAATCCATACGGACATATGGTATTACTGCTTCATTTACTGTAGCCCAAATGGAGGCCTTGAACAGACATTGTATGACTCCTACCGATTGGAGTGGGCTCGTCCACGCTTGCTTGTCTCCAGGTCAATATTTAGATTGGAGAGCTTTTCTAATTGAATTTGCTAATGAGGAGGCAGCCGCTAATTTTGCAATCCGGCATGGGACAGGGACATGCTGCTTGGGCAAGGTCGATTTGCTAACCAACTGACCGGCTATCCAGTTCAAGTTTATGAGCAAATTAACAAAATTGGTATAAAAGCCTGGAAAGCCCTTCCCAATAAGGGGAAAGTGAGCGGCAATCTTACTAAGATCCTTCAGGGTCCCATGGAGCCCTTTTCAGACTTCGTCGCTAGTATGGTTGAGGCTGCAGACAGAATTTTTGGAGACCCTGATGCGGCCATGCCCCTCATAAAACAGTTAGTTTATGAACAATGTACAAAAGAATATAGAACTGCCATAACTCCTTACAAATCAAAAGGCCTTAAAACATGGATGAAGGTGTGTAGAGAGTTGGGTGGGCCATTGTCCAATGCTGAATTGGCAGCAGCTGTCATCCAGCTAACAAAAAAGGGAACCGAAAATACTAATTCCGGAGCCTGCTTCTGGTGTGGCAAAACGGGTCATCTAAAATGTAATTGCCCGGAAGGAGGTAAAAATACAAAAACAGAAATAGGACAATGCCCTATGCAACCAGGCTTGTGCCCAAGGTGTAAAAAAGGAAAACATTGGGCAAATGAGTACAGGTCAGTTAAAGACATCAATGGGCAACCAATATCAGCAATGAGATCTGGGACCCATCCAAAAAATGGCCAGCAGGGGCCCCCATCCCCAGGGCCCACAAATACATGGGGCAGTGAAGAGTCACAGCCAAAAATGGCAACCAGAGCAATGGCCAACCCTCCGTCATCCGAGGAACCACGGAGAGCCACTACAGGCTCAACAGGATTGGACCTCTGTGCCACCACCAGACTCGTACTGACCCCACAAATGGGAGTTCAATTGGTGGACTCTGACTTTAGAGGCCCTTTGAGATCGGGCATGGTGGGTCTGCTGATAGGGAGATCCTCCACCACCTTAAGAGGTCTTAAAGTACATCCAGGAGTGATTGATCCTGATTATACTGGTATAGTGAAAATTATGGTTGAGTCCCCAAAAGGAATTTCCTCCATTTCTCCTGGAGACAGAATTGCACAGATGATTATCTTACCTAGTCTCCATGATCAGTTTGCTGCACATACAAAGCAGAGGGGTAATAAAGGTTTTGGGTCCACAGGAACGGACTTAACTTTCCTATCCTTGGATCTAGATCAAAGGCCTACTCTTGAGCTTACTATCAATGGAAAAAAATCGTTGGCCTCTTGGATACAGGAGCAGACCGAAGTATTATTGCCAAAAAGGACTGGCCCACAGGCTGGCCAGTGCAGGTCTCCTCCCAGACCCTTCAGGGGCTGGGATACGCAAAGGCCCCGGATATCAGTGCAGGAGAACTTCACTGGAAAGATAGTGAAGGGCACGCTGGAACTATGCAGCCTTATGTCTTGGAGCTTCCTGTTTCCCTATGGGGGTGAGATCTCATGCGAGACATGGGTTTTAAATTAAGTAATAAATACTCTTCTAAATCACAGAACATGATGAGGACAGTGGGATCATGATGTATTGAATGGGAAAGCAGCTTTAGATTCACCAAGATTCTTTTTTTTTTAAAAGATTTATTTATTTATTATGTATACAGTATACTGCCTGCATGTGTCTCTGCAGGCCAGAAGAGGGCACCAGATCTCATTACAGATGGTTGTGAGCCACCATGTGGTTGCTGGGAATTGAACTCAGGACCTCTGGAAGAGCAGTCGGTGCTCTTAACCACTGAGCCATCTCTCCAGCCCCAGATTCACCAAGATTCTTATCCCCTGAAGCAAGAGAAGCATTGGAAAAGGTAGAAAGAAGGTTACAAGAGGCATTTTTACAGAGAATAAAAGAAAATGAAACTATAACTTTGTATATCTTACCTACCTTTTTACAGCCAACAGGGCTGTTGTGGCAAGGTGGACCTTTATTATGGATTTATCCTAAGGTATCTCCAGCTGAAGCTATTGAATATTATCCTACTGCGGTAGCAGTGCTTGCTCAACATGGCATTCAACAATGCATTCAATATTTTGGCATAAATCCCGCCATCTTGATTGTTCCTTATAACTCACAGCAAGTCCAGGTGCTCTGTGCAACAGTTGATGAATGGGCTATATTACGATGTGCCTTTTTGGGACAAATTGATTGTCATTATCCCAAACATCCTTTAATGGGCTTTTTAAAAGAACATCCAGTAGTTTTTCCCAGAATAGCCTCTGCAAAGCCTCTAATAGGGGTTAGTACAATATTCACAGATGGATCAAAAACGGGATGCGGTGCTTACATGGTAGATTCTCAAAAACCAATAAAACATCAATTCCTTCCTGGAACAGCACAAAAGGTGAAATTGCTTATAGTGATAGAGGTTTTTAAGGCTTGCCTTTTCCCTTTTAATTTGGTTTCAGATTCTAGTTATGTGGTAAATGCTTTAAAATGCCTAGAGTGTGCAGGGCCTATAAAGGCTTCTAGCCCAATGGGATCTTTATTTCAACAATTACAACAGTTGATCTGGCAGCAAACATCCCCCTTTTTTGCTCAACATATACGAACACATTCTGGATTGCCTGGACCTTTGACAACAGGCAATGATATGGTGGATCAATGCACCAGGCGAGAGTGGATGTTTCTTGTTTCTGCTATACAAAGAGCTTCTGATTTTCATAGAACATTTCATGCTAATGCCAGAGCTTTACAACAAAAATTTTCCATCTCTCGAGTGGATGCTCAAAAGGTTGTTTTAGATTGTCCCCAATGTGTTATATATCATCATCATCCTGGTTTGGGAGTTAATCCTCGAGCTTTGCTTCCATTATGAGTATGGCAAATGGATATCACTCACATCACTGAATTTGGACGTGTTAAATATGTTCATGTATCAGTAGACACCTGCTCAGGGATCATTCATGCATCGCCGCTGACAGGAGAAAAAGCATCTAATGTCATTGCCCATTGCCTAGAAGCATGGGCAGCCTGGGGAAAACCAGGACAACTCAAAACAGACAATGGACCTGCCTATACAGGGCAGAAATTTGCCTCCTTTTGTCAACAAATGGATATACAACTTGTACATGGCCTGCCCTACAATTCGCAGGGTCAGGGTATAGTAGAACGTGCCCATCGTACGTTAAAAGAAGTATTACGAAAACAAAAAGGGGGAATAGGCCACTGCCGTACCCCTAAAGAAAGAATATCTCTTGCCTTATTTACCATAAATTTTTTAAATTTGGACATTCATAATCAGTCTGCCGCAGATAGGCATCAGGGTCAGCAAGGCCCCACTAAAGGAATGGTGCAATGGAAGGACGTGTTGACAAGTTTCTGGCATGGTCCGGATCCCGTGCTGACATGGGCACGAGGTTCTGTTTGTTTTCCCACAGGATCGGCAAGACCCGATCTGGGTACCCGAACATCTGGTGAGGAGAACTCAATATCGAGAAGAACACGATGAAAAGGGCCATGGCCATTCTGACCTTCATGCTGTTTCAGCTGGGAATGACAAACCAGAGATGGGGGATCCTGTCGGTATTTCCGAAGCTGATGCCAATTCGTCATGATGCAAGGCCATGAATCATCTGAAAGAGTGGGCGGGTTTAGGTGCCTTAACAGGCCTACTGGTGCTTGTCTCCCTGATTTGCCTGTGGTGCATCTGTCATATTAGGCTCTCCCAGCAGCGCAGTGCAGCCATGATCATTCAAGCCTTTACGGCCATAGAGGCCGGACAGTCTCCCCAGGCCTGGTTGGCTACCTTAAAAGATTGAATTCATATGCAGGATGCGAGGCTAGCGCACTGCACTCAGGACCACAACAGCATCTTTGGTCTTGAGGAGAGCATGTCTGATTGCATGTGGGTTAATGCCCCAAGTCCCACCTCTGTGAAAAAGGGTATCGGACAGGTCAAGTATTCTCTAGGTGGATGACACCTATGTGGATGCCAGTACATAGTCCTCTGTTCCTCAGCAGAGATCAGACCCCTGCTCTCGATTGCTATTTTAAACAAAACAAAAGGGGGAACTGTGGGGAGCTGCATACAGCCGCGCCTTAAAGATGGCGCTGGTTTCCGCCTTCCGCCTTCCTGATGGCAAGCGCTCCCTATGGTAAACAACTCCATATAAGGCTATAGCAGAATTTGTGGCTTGCTTACGCATGCTTGAGCCTATGGGCAATGCCCACATGGTGACCTGGGGTTGGATGCCCAGAGCCTATTTAGGGCCAGGAGAGGCTTTCCCTGGGGGTCAGAAGATTGTTCAAGGTTCCTGAATAAACTGCAGAAAGAAGAGCTTGGTGTCGTGTCTTCCTTGCTGGTCGAGGTGGTTGCAACACACCACCACTGCCTGACCCCCAGCCACTACATTAAACATAGAGGCCAGGCAGTGGTAGCACATGCCTTTAATTCTATCATTCAGGAGGCAGAGATTCATCCAGATCTCTGGGAGTTCAAGGCCACACTGGGAACAGAGTCAGGCATGGTGACACACACCTTTAATTCCCAGCCCTAGTTAACCATAGAAGTCTGGAGGTCTGTACAGACAGACAGGAAGTGATAGAGCTGGGCAGAAATAGGAAGTGATGTAGCTGGGTGGAGAGAGGAAGTGAGATGGCAGGGCACAGGAAGGATATAGGCATGAGTATACAGAAAGTAGCTCTCTCTTTGGCTGAGGGTTTCCTAGTGGTAAGAACATGGCTGGCTTCTTTCTGCTTCTCTGATCACTCAGTTTTCACCCCAATATCAGGCTCTGGGCTTTTAATTAATAAGACCATTGAAGATTTGCCTTACATTCTTGGAACTCACTCTGTAGACCGGGCTGGCCTGGAACTCACAGTACCACTACCTGGCAAGTTTCATTTATTCTTGCTTTTCCAAAATTTTTAGTTTATTTGTGCTCTTTCTGCTTTTTTAAATATAGGCACTTTGAGGATGTGGATTTTAAAACAGACATTAGACTTTTTTAAGACTGACATTTTAATTGTTTGAATTTGTAAAGATGGTGGGACTTTTAAGTTTGTGGTATGCTTTATATATTTATGAATATGAGATCATGGGAATGAACAAAAAGGAAATGTTATTGTTAATTAGTGCTATATTGGTGTAGATGTAATTCTAAACAGTCTTATTAAATAAGAAACACAGAGTCAAATAAGCCCAGAGATCGAGCAGTAGCCAAGAGCTAAGACCACCTTATCTTACCACTTGCTACCATCCTTCCCCTGAGAGAGAGACCTTCTTCCTGTGTCCTGTCTTTTTATTGCCTTTCTGTCCTGCCTTCTCATTAGTTCTAAACCCAACCACATGACTTCCTCGTCACTGCCTGTCTATACAGACCTCCAGGTCTCTATGGTTCATACTGAGATTAAAGGTTCGGGTCACCACTTGGCTGTGTCCTTGAACACACAGAGATTCTGCCTGCCATGTGATTGGATTAAGGGTGTGTGCCACCACTGCCGGACTTCTGCTAAATGACTTGCTCTTAGCTCTGATCCCCAGGCAACTTTATATATTAACATACAAATAAAATCACATTTCAGCACAAATAAAATATCACCATATATTGGTGTGTCATTTGACAAGGGGCCCATTGTTTTAGCTGGTTTCTGTCAACTTGACACAAGCTAAAGTCTTCTGAGAGGAGGGAACTTCAATTTAAGAAGTGCCTCCATAAGATTGGGCTATGGGCAAGCTAGCCTGTAGGGCATTTCTTAATTAGTGATTGATGGGGGAGATCCCAGCCCATTGTGGGAGGGTATACCCATAGTTTGATACCAGGTCTTGGGTTCTATATGAAAGCAGATTGAGCAAGCCAGTATCAGCACTCCTCCATGGTCTCTGCCTCAACTCCTGTCTCAAGGTTCCTGCTTTGAGTTTCTGCCATGACTTCCCTCAGTGATGGAATGTGTTCCTAAGGTTGTAAGACAAAATGAACCCTTTCCTTCCAACCACCAAATATATACACATGCCATTAGGGGTAGACAACTGACTTTTTAGCTAAAAGATCTCTATAAATGTTGTTCTATGTTATAGTATTTTTTCAGTAAAGCTATAAAATTTGCCTGCTATGTGTTTCAGTATTAATAAATGTTTTGATATCACTGAGAAAAATGAATGTCTATCAAAGGAGTAGACAGTACTTCATATGCAGTTAAGTTGAAAACAAAGATTTGGTATCCCTTCTGCTGTACGTGGGACTGGGGTAGCATATAGAAAAGATTGCAGAAATGAAACACCAAGGAAGCAAACAACCCAAATGAATGCTGTGGCATTGATCTAAAGAGAAATCTCAAATGAAATACAGATGGAAAAAGAAAATTTTTTTGATGTTCAACATCTTGAGCTATCAAGCAAATGTAAATTAAAATTATTTTCAGATTTCATTGTACCCCAGTCAAAATAGATAAGATAAAAAAAATTATAAAGGATAACACATGCTGGTGGGAATGTAGAAAAAAGAAACACTTATTCATTGTTGTTGGAAGTGCAAATTGAAACAGCCACTATAAAAAGCAATGTGGAAAATTTCAAAAATCTAGAAATAGTTCTACCATATGATCCAAATATACCACTCTGGCATGTTGCTAAGGAACTCTTTATCCTTCTACAAAGATACTTGCTCATTCATGTTCATTGCTTCTTTAATAATGAGGGAATGTAAATAGTCTACATGTACATCAACTGATAAATGTATAATGAAAAAATGTATAATAATACAGTACATATACACTAAAGAATATTATGCAAATGAAAGGAGCTAGAAATAATTATTCAAAGTGAAGTTAGCCAGATCCAGGAAGATAAACGCTACATGTTCTCTGACTTATGTAAATCATAGCTCTAAGTTTTAAGATGTGTGTCATTAAATTTGAGCACCCATTGAAGGTGGGTGTTTAGTTAGTGTTTCCAATTGCTGTAAAGAGACACCATGACCATGGCAACTCTTATAAAAAATATTTCAGCCGGGCGGTGGTGGCGCATGCCTTTAATCCCAGCACTCGGGAGGCAGAGGCAGGCGGATCTCTGTGAGTTCGAGGCCGGCCTGGTCCACAAAGTGAGTTCCAGGAAAGGTGCAAAGCTGCACAGAGAAACCCTGTCTTGAAAAACCAAAAAAATATATATATATATATTTCATTGGGGTGGCTCACTTACAGTTTCAGAGGTTCAGTCCATTATCATCATGGCAGGGAGCATGTTCTTCAGGCAGACTGGGTGCTGGAGAAGTAGCTGAGTCCTGTATCTTGTGGGCAATAGGAAGTTGACTGACACACTAGGTGGTATCCTGAGCATAGGAATCCTCAAAGCCCACCCCCAACAGTGAAACACTTCCTCCAACAAGCCATACTCACTCCAACAAAGCCAGACCTCCTAATAATGCCACTCCCTATGAAATTATGGGAGTCAATTGCATTCAAACTACCACAGTAAGAAACTGGTAAGGGTCATCAGTTAGGGATTTCAAGGGAAGGGTGATAGAATGCAGGTAGTGTGAAGATGGAAAATAGGTTAATGACGCAGGAAAGGTTAAATGGGGTAAAGGATGAAAGGGTAGGGTAGAGGAGAGAGGATATGGAGAGATAACTAGCATTAAAGACCTTTGAAAATGCCATATCTATATTGTCATTTCACTTTGCTGTGTTTATAAATCATTCAACTAATTTTTTAATGAACTGTGGTAGGAAAGATTGTAACCATATTCTGTAAGTCTACCTAGAATGTGTTAATCAAATAATGAAATCAGTGAATATATAATAAAATAAATAAACAGCAAAAAAAGAAAATGCCATATGAGTATCTATTACTATAGATGCTTCCTAAAATATATACATACATATACCTAAATAAGGTTGCCTTACATCAGGGTAGGGGGAACAATGCCTTCTCCAGACACCACAGGCTATCAAATAAAAACCCCAATACCATATATGGGTTATTTCTTTTCCACTTGCTGGCCAATGGAATCTCACAGAACCTCCCAAACATTACAGGCTATTGCCTTTACTCTTGGTTGTCCTTCAGACACAACTTAATGTTGCTGGGTCCTAACAGCTCCCTCAGGGGAGGGGGTAAGAAGGCATGGCATCAATGACATAGACACTGGGAGTCAGATAATAGGCAAACAGCAAACTCATTTATTCAGTAATGGGAAAGGCTTTATATACCCTCCTTCCAGCACCCAGGCTGTGTCCCAATCTGGTGACATTGTGTGGTTATCCCTCATTGGCTGGGCATGATCAGAAGCTCTGATAGTGCCTGTTGCTAGACCCTCAGGCAGACTCCAGGTTGGTTCATAAAGAAGTATGTTATGGCATGCTTTGGCAACTTGTTTGAGCCAATTTCCTTGACCTTATGTTCCTGTCCTATTACAACTTGATAGTAAGACTATAGTACCAAAGACACCATGTTCTTGAGTCAGAGTATATGGCAAAATCAGTTTTATATAGTCAGGCAGCTTCATCTCTATTGCCTAGCTTTCATAGTACTGGAAGGGTCTGTAAATGCTGATGGAAGACAAAAGTTTCAACACTCAGCTGTGAACCCTGCAAACTACAATAATGACTGGACTGGAAAGATATGTTTGCTGGTGCAATGATGTCATGAATTGAAGTAACCCACTATTTCTGATTGGACTTAAAGGCAGTTGAATAAGATGGAACTCATTCCAAATACTATTATTAACTAAGCCCAAAATGTGTGACTGATTAAGTCAATAGTCTAGGGGAGAAGATTGCACTATTGTTATGTTAAATATTCTTATAAGTTTTTACCTTTATATCTATACATTAATGTATCTATCTCTCAACCCTCATCAGAGAAGCTTATTTTTGCATCTGATGGTGATTAATAAACAATTGGTCAACATGCAGAAAATAAGAGATTGGGGAATTTTCAGTTCTAAGTGGGATATTTATACCACACTCTCTTCTGACAAAACTAAGGGATCTTTCTAGAAGAGGAATGGAAATGTTACTATTAAACCAGAGGAAGTAGATATCTGCAGTAAACCTGACAGCTCAGCTGCATTGAACACACAAACTCTCAGCAGTTGTGACTACATGCACAAGATGTATATAAGATCAAGCCTGCTGAAATCCCAGCATGGACAGTGGAGGAACCCAGAAGTCCCACCTCCTAACTAAGAATCTATGCTGCTGTTGGGCAAAACAGAGTCTTTTTTTTTTTTGGTTTTTTCGAGACAGGGTTTCCCAGTGTAGCTTTGCGCCTTTCCTGGAACTCACTTGGTAGCTCAGGCTGGCCTTGAACTCACGGAGATCCACCTGGCTCTGCCTCCCGAGTGCTGGGATTAAAGGTGTGCGCCACCACTGTCAGGCGAGAGTCAATTTTTTTTGGTGGGGGGATGCAGCCCCTGAGAGGCTGCACATGGTCCAGAAGGTATCCTATACATGTGCATATACAGGCAGCATAAAGTGAACTAAATAATTTTCTTAAAGAAAGAGCACAAAATGTTGGACGGGGAAAAAGTAAATGGAGGAAGGAAACAAAATTGGAAGGTAAGTAAAGGGGTGAATTTGATCAAAACACATTAAAGGCATGTATGAGATCCTCAGCAGCCCCAGCAGCCAGTCAGCAGATAAGTCTCCTGTGGCCAAGCTGCTCCACCACCATCCCCAGCTGCATCAGAGGGCTCCTGGAGGCACAGCCCCCACCTGCACTGATTGGAGGAAGAGCCCCAACTGCCAGTCAGCAGTGTAGAAGTAACCAACTGTCTTATTAAATAAGAAACACAGAGCCAATGTAAAGATAAAAGCCAAAGAGGTCAGAGCTAAGAGCCTTACCCGCCTGCTGCCAGCTAGCTTCTTCCACCAAGAGACCTCTCCGAGAAAAAGGAGCTACTTCTTGTCTGTTCATCTTTAAATAGACTCTGTGTTCTGTCTTCTCATTGGTTGTAAACCCAACCACGTGACTGCCTCATCACTGCCTGTCTGTACAGACCTCCAGACACACATTGGAGCATGTGTCTCCAATGCGGCTATATCCTTGAACACACAGTGATTCCTAGCTCTGCCTACCAAGTGCTGGGATTAAAGGCATGCGCCTCCTTCAGCAAATCCTACCGGCGTGCACCACCACAACCGGATTTCGCTATGGCTTGCTAATAGCTCTGACCCCTAGGCAACTTTATTTATTAACATACAAATAAAATCACATTTCAGTACAAATAAAATACCACTATACAGCAGGCAAGACTACTGCAGCCAGGCCACACCTGAAGTGAGAACCCACAAAAACCTGATCAATAATTTACTAAGGGGTACAATGGGAAAAGTACACTCACTAATACAGAACGAGGTAGATGCTGCTGCTGATCCAGCTGCATTGTTTTGGCATTCTATCCAAGGGCAACTGGCACCAACTGCAAGCCATGCTTCTCCGCTCTTGCTCCAGCTGCAGTCACCTGTGAGAGAGCGCTCTACTCCTTCTCTTCAGTTTTTTTCCAGTCAGCATCCAGAGAAAACCATGCCCATAGGGCTAGTCACCACAAATGTCATTAGCTAAATGGATCAAACTCCCACAACACACTCCACCACCAGCCCCAGCAGCAACAGAAGACCCTGGAGGCACAGGTCTCACCTGCACCAATTGGAGGAAGAATCAAGACCTGTACCTATAATTACCCCAAACCCAGGTGTGTAGATGGTAGTGTAAGAATACAGTCAACAACATAAAGAGCAACATGGCACCACCAGAACCTCGTGGTTCTACAACAGCAAGACCTGAACACCCCAACACAGATGAAGCTGAAGAAAATGACCTTAAAAAACTTTCTAAAGATGGTAGAGGCACTTAAAGAAATGGAGGGAAAGACAGACAAAAAATTGGAAGGAATCAATAAATTCCTTAAAGAAAACCAAGAAAAAACAATCAAACAGGTGGAGGAAACAGTTCAAAACTTGAAATTGAAATAGGGGCAATAAAGAAAACACATACCAAGGGAATTCTGGAAATGGAAAATCTGGGCAAATGAACAGGAACTATGGGTGCAAGTATAACCAACAGAATACAAGAGATGGAAGAAAGACTCTCTTGCATTGAAGATACAATAGAGGAAATAGATTCATCACTCAATGAAAATGTCAAATCAAACTAATTCTTACCACAAAACATCCAGGAAATCTGGGACACCATGAAAAGATCAAACCTAAGGATAATAGGGATAGAAGAAGGAGAAGAATTCCAGCTCAAAGGCACAGAAAATATATTCAACAAAATCACAGAGGAAAACTTTTCCAACCTAAAGAAGGACATGCCTATGAAGATACAAGAAACTTACAGAACACCAAAGAGACTAGACCAAACCAAAAATCCCCTCACCACATAATAATCAAAACACTAAACATACAGAGAAAAGAAAGAAATATTAAGAGCTATGAAAGAAAAAGGCCAGGTAATATATAAAGGAAGACCTATCAGAATTACATCCAATTTCTTAATGGAGAAGGCCAGAAGGTCCTGGACAGATGTTTCACAGACACTAAGTGACCATGGATATCAGCCCAAACTACTATACTCAGCAAAACTTCCAATCACCATAGATAGAAAAAAATAGATATTCCATGACAAAGCCAGATTTAAATAATACCTAACCACAAATCCAACCCTACAGGAAATAGTAGAAGGAAAACTCAAACCCAAGGAAGTTAGCTACACTCACAAAAATTCAGGCAATGGATAATCTCATACCGGGAAATTCCAAAGAAGGGAAACACAAATACACTACCACCACCACCACCAAAACCAAAAAATAACAGGAATTAACAATCTGTGATCATTAATATCTCTTAATATCAATGGACTCAACTCACCTATAAAAATACACAGGCTAACAGAATGGATATGAAAACAGCTTCCATCCTTGTGCTGCATACAAAAAATACACTTCAACCTCAAAGACAAGCATTACTTCAGAGTAAACTGTTGGGAAAAGATTTTCAAATCAATTGGGCCTAAGAAACAAGCTGCTGTAGCTATCCTAATATCTAAACAACATAGACTTCAAACTAAAATTAATCCAAAGAGATGGAGGACATTTCATATTTTTCACAGGAAAAATCCATCAAGAAGCCTCAATTCTGAACATCTATGCTCCAAACACAAGAGCACCCACATTTGTAAAAAAAACATTATTAAAGCTTAAATCACACATCAAACTGCACACACTAATGGGGGAGATTTCAATACCCCAGTCTATACTGGTATTCTATTTGTACTGAAATGTGGTTTTATTTGTATGTTAATAAATAAAGTTGCCTAGGGGTCAGAGCTATTAACAAGCCATAGGGAAAGCCAGGGCGGTGGTGGTGCACGCCTTTAATCCCAGCACTTGGTAAGCAGAACTAGGTAGATCTCTGTGTGTTCAAGGATACAGCCAGCATTGGAGACACACGCCTTTAATCTCAATACCAACCATAAAAAACCTGGAGGTCTGTACAGAGAGGCAGTGACGAGGCATTCATGTAGTTGGGTTTACAACCAATGAGAAGGCAGAACAGAATTCTATTTAAAGACGAACGCACAGGAAATACCTCCCCTTTTCGGAGAGGTCTCTTGGCGGGAGAAGCTAGCTGGCGGAAAGCGGGTAAGGCTCCTAGCTCTGACCTCTTGGGCTTTCATCTTTACATTGGCTCTGTGTTTCTTATTTAATAAGACGGTTGGTTACATCTACACCAGTCTCACCAATTGACAGGTCTGCCAGACAGAAACGTAACAGAGAAATAAGGGAACTAACAGATATTATGACTCGAATAGACTTAACAGACATCTATAGAACATTCCACCCAAATAAAAAAGAATATACCTTCTTCTCAACACCTTATGGAACTTTCTCTAAAACTGACCACATACTCAATAACTAAGCAAATCTCAACAGATATAAAAAATTGGAATAACTCCCTATGTCTTATCAGATCACCATATTAAAGTTAAAATTCAACAACACAAAATACAGAAAGCCTACAATCTCATGGAACCTGAACAACACTCAAATGAATCACCACTGGGTCAAGGAAGAAATAAAGAAACTAAAAACAATTCAATGAAAATGAAGGAACAACATACTCAAACTTAGAGGACACTATGAAAGCAGTGCTAAGAGGAAAATTCATAGCACTAAGTGCCTACCTAAAGAATTTGGAGAAATCTCACACTAGCGACTTAACAGTATATCTGAAAGCTCTAGAACAAAAAGAAGCAAACACACACAGGAGGAGTAGATGACAGGAGATAATCAAACTGAGGGCTAAAACTAACAAAATAGAAACAAAGAGAACAGTACAAACAATCAATGAAACAAAGAGTTGGTTCTCTGAGAAAAATCAACCAGATAGACAAACCCATATCCAAACTAACCAAAAGGCAGAGAGAGAATATCCAAATTAACAAAATCAGAAAAGAAAATGGAGACAAAACAACAGACAATGAGGAAATCCAGAGAATCATCAGGTCATATTTCAAAAACCTCTACTCCACCAAATTGGAAAAGCTAAGAGAAATGGACAATTTTATTGATAGGTACTACTTACCAAAATTAAATCAAGACCAGGATAAACAATTTAAATAGAAATATAACCCCTAAGGAAATAGAAATAGTCATTAAGAGTCTCCCAACCAAAAAAAAAAAGCCCAGCACAGGAGGGTTTCAGGGAAGAACTCTACCAGAATTTCAAAGAATAATTAATACCAATATTCCTCAAATTGCTCCAAACAATAGAAACAGAAGGAAGATTGCTCAACTCTTTTTATGAGGCTATAGTTACCTTGATACCCAAACCATACAATGATGTGATAAAGAAAGAGAATACTGATACAAAAATATTCAATAAAATACTGGCAAACTGAATCCAAGAATACATAAAAATATAATCATCCACCATGATCTGGGCTTCATCCCAGAGATGCAGGGATGGTTCTACATACAAAAATTTGTCAATGTAATCCACCATATGAACTACAACAACAACAACAACAACAACAACAAAAACCCAAATGATCATCTCAATAGATGCTGAAAAAAATCCTTTGACAAAATCAAAAACCCTTCTTGATAAAGGTTCTGGAGATAACAATGATACAAGGAACATATCTAAACATAATAAAGACAATATACAGCAAGCAGACAGCCAACATTAATTAAATGGAGAGAAACTCAATGCAATTTCCCTAAAATTAGGAACAAGACAAGGCTGTCAACTCTCTCCATATCTGCTCAATATAGCACTCAAAATTCTAGCTAGAGCAATAAGACAACAAAAGGAGATCAAGGAAAGGAAGAAGTCCAACTTTTTCTATTTGCAGATGATATGATAGTATACATAAGTGACCCAAAAAATTCTACCAGGAAACTTCCACAGCTGATAAAAACCTTCAGTAATGTGGTGGGATACAACATTAACTCAAAAAAATCAGTAGCTCTCCTATATACAAGTGATAAATGATCTGAGAAAGAAATCAGAGAAACATCACCTTTTACAATAGCCACAAATAATATAAAATACCTTGGAGTAACTCTAATCAAACAAGTGAAAGACCTGTATGACAAGAACTTTAAGTCTCTGAAGAAAGAAATTGAAGAAGATATCAGAAAATGGGAAGATCTCCCATGGTCATGGATAGGTAGGATTAACATAATAAAAACGGCAATGTTACCAAAAGCAATCTACAGATTCAATGCAATCCCCATCAAAATCCCAACACAATTCTTCACAGACCTCAAAAGAACAATACTCAACTTCATATGGAAAAAACCCAGGATAGCTAAAAGAATCTTGTACAATAAAGCAACCTCTGGAGGCATCATCATAACTGACATCAAGCTCTACTAAAGAGCCATAGTAATAAAAACAGCTTGGTACTGGCATAAAAACTGACATGTGGACCAATGGAATTGAATTGAAGACCCTGACATTAATTCTTACACCTATGAACATCTGATTTTTGTCAAAGAAGCCAAAACTGTACAATGGAAAAAAGAAAGCATCTTCAACAAATGGTGCTGGCATAAATGGATGTCAACATGTAGAAGAATGCAAATAAATCCACATCTGTCACCATGCACAAAACTTAAGTCCAAGTGGATCAAAAACCTCAACATAAATCGAGTTACACTGAACCTAATAGAAGAGAAATTAGGAAGTAGTCTTAAATGCATTGGCACAGGAGACCACTTCCTAAATATAACACCAGTAGCATAGACACTGAGAAAAACAATTAATAAATGGGACCTCCTGAAACTGAGGTTTTGTAGGGCAAAGAACATGGTCAATAAAACAAAACGACAGCCTAGAGAATGGGAAAAGATCTTTGCCAACCCCACATCTGACAGAGGGCTGATCTCTAAAATATATAAAGAATTCAAGAAACTAGATATCAAAATACCAAACAATCCAATTAAAAAGGGGCTACAAAGTTAGAGAATTCTCAACAGAAGAATCTCAAATTGCCAAAAGACATTTAAAGAATTGCTCAACATCCTTAGTCATCAGGGAAATGCAAATCAAAACATCTCTGAGATACCATCTTACACTTGTCAGAATGGTTATGATCACAAACATTGATGGCAGCTTATGTTGGAGAGGATGTGGAGCAAGGGGAATACTCCTCCACTATTGGTGGGAGTGCAATTTGTACAGCCACTTTGGAAATCAGTATGGCGGTTTCTCAGAAAATTGGGGATCAGTGTACCTCAAAACCCAGCTATACCACTCTTGGGCATATACCCAAGGAATGCTCAATCATACCACAAGGACACATGCTCAACTATGTTCACAGAAGCATTATTCATAATAGCCAGAACCTGGAAACAATCTATGCCCTTCAACCAAAGAATGGATAAAGAACATGTGGCACATATACACAATGTAGTACTACTCAGCTGTAAAAAGTGATGACCTCATGAAATTTGCAGGCAAATGGATTGAAATAGAAGAAAAACCATCCTGAGTGAGGTAACCCAGACCCAGAAAGACAAACATGGCATGTACTCACTCATAAGTGGATATTAGATGTAAAGCAAAGGAAACCAGGCTACAATCCACAATCCCAGAGAAACTAGGTAACAAGGAGGACCCATTAAGTGACATGCATGGATCCCCCTAGGAAGGGAAAATGCATAATATCTCCTGAGTACATTGGGAGCATGAAGTAGGAGGAGAAAGTCAGGGGGAGGAGAACATGAGGGAATGGGATGGTCGAGTTGGGGGAGGGATAGAGATGTCTTAATAGAGGGAGCCATTATTGGAGGAGAAACCTGGTGCTAGGGAAATTCCCAGGAATCCACAAGGATGACCCCAGCTAAGGCTCCAAGCAATAGTGAAGAGTGTGTCTGAACTGGTCTTCCCCTGTAATCAGATTGATGACTATCCTAATTGTCATCATAGAACCTTCACCCAGTAACTGATGGAAGCAAATGCAGAGATCCATGGCTAAGCACTGTTCCAATCTCCCAAAGTCCAGTCTAAGAAAGGGAGGAGGCAATTATATGAGCAAGGAGGTCAAGATCATGATGGAGAAACCCACAGAGACAGCTGTCCTAAGCTACTGACTCTGGACTGACAGCTGGGGAACCAGCATAGGAACAAACTAGGCCGTCTGAATGTGGGTGACAGTTGTGTGGCTTGGGTAGTTTGTGGGGCCACTAGCAGTGGGGCAAGGGTTTGTCCCTAGTGCATGCACTGGCTTTTTAGAGTCCATTCCCTATGGAAGAATACCATGCTCAGCTTAATACCAGGGAGGGGTTTGTTCCTGCCTCAACTTGATATTCCAGACCTTGTTTTCTCCCCATAGGAGGTCTTACTCTCTCTGAGAAGTGCATGGGGTGGGAGGTGGGGGGGGGAGCAGGAGGAGGAGAGTGGGGGAACTGTGGTTGGTATGTAAAATGAAAAAAAACTTAAATAAAAATAATGAAAAAGGAATTCTCAAATAATGAAAAGTGTTTATAAAAGTATACTTGATAATGATGTCCAAAATAGATTTTTTAAAAAAAACTTTATAGAAAAAAACACCACCTTCAGAGTTGCTACTGTCCATTGTTTTCAAAAAACACTGAGTTCTTGGCACAAATGTATCAGACATAATAAGATGAGCAAAACACTTTTAAATAATGCTGTACAAAAAGAGTATAAAATGTGACATTTGTGCTTACAAAAAATTTCTGTATTTATTTTCATCAGTTATTTCACTTATGTGATAATGAATGTGATGGAGTTATGAAAATCCTATGAAATACAAAATGCAAAGAGTAACTAAACTATATTCTTATCACTCAACCTGCAAAAAAAAAATAAACTCCAAATGGATCAAAGACCTTGTCTAAAACCTGAAACCCACATGTCCAAGAAAGTTCTTAAAGCTAAAACTATTCACAAGAATGCTCCCCAAAGTTATATTAGCAGTAGCAACTGCTGGGAGAGGAAACATTTCCAACTGTGGAACTGCCTGCAAGTGGTTAAGAGAGACCTTGGGATGCAGGTTTTGTGAGACTTCACCCAGAAAGCATAAAACCTGATGTCCTCAGAAAATATTAGTAGCAAAGCATAAAATGTGATTATTTCCCATCACTGGATTCTTGACCTAGTCATGCGTGTGCTGGCTAATTTTATGTCAACTCAACACAGGCTAGATTCCTCAGAGAAGAGGAAGCTTAAATTGAGAAAATGCCTCCATAAGATCTGGCTGTAGGCCAGATGTGATGGGCCTAGCCCATTGTGGGTGGGGCTACCCCTCAGCCAGCAGTCCTGGATTCTATAAGAAAGCTGGCTGAACAAGCCATGAGAAGCAAGCCATTAAGCAGCACTCCTCCATGGAGTGCATGGAGTCCAGGCATTAGCTCCTGCCTCCATGTTCCTGCCCTGTTTGAGTTACTGTCCTGTCTTCTTTCAATGATGAGCAGTGATGTGGAAGAGTAAGCCAAATAAAACATTCCCCCCCAAATTGCTTTCGGTAATGCTGTTTCATTACGGCAATAGAAACCCTAAGACAATGAGGTTACAATGTATATATGACTTTCATAAAATACAAGATGTTTGTTCTCTCAGAGTTATGGTATATACTTCAAAAAAATAGAACATTCACTGGTCCATCCTATATATCCTCTGAACCCCTAGATAGAATTCCTCTTGCCTTTTATAGTACCTGATGGTGATACTCTGAATATTAGCAATCCCTGCCTTGCAATTGTATCACTCCATTCTCTGTATCTACATCCTGTCAATCTTTCCAAATCATATAGGACGCCTATCATATAGGCCGGGAGTCCAGCCCCAGGACCTCACCCTAATGTAATTGCAGCTATAAACATGCTATATCTAATAAGGCCTTTTAATCAGCAATTAGAATTTTAATATGTTCATTGAAGAGATGACAAACACAAACACCAGCTAACAATAAGATTTCTCTAGATTTTAGGAGATAGATTTGAGTGTGGCAAGTCATTATTCATCTGGTGAATTTAAGATGTAGATAATCTCCCATATATGCACTGGGTGTATCATGCAGTGCAATGCCAAAGTCAGTACAAACCAAAGTCTTCATTATTTTTCATTTAAACCAATAAACCCAAAGCATGAAACATCATAGCATGAAACCAAATACAAATTTATGGACTGGGAATATACCTTAGTGAAAAAGCACCTGCTTAGCATGTAGGAGGCATTGTTTTCAATAATCAATGCCGCAACAAATTAGAGAGTGTTACAAAGTGTTTGAAATTCATTGTTTATTCTATACCTAAAACCTTTCTGTCTTTATAGTAGCTACATTTCAAGAGAATAATAATGACATGTCTCCACTTGAAAGCAACTTAAAGTGTTTCTATCTTAAAACTTGTAGACTCTAGGGACTAGGGAAATGGTTCAGTTGACCATAAAATAATGAGAACCTGAGTTTAGTTCCCCAGTTCTGACATAAAAATCTGAACACAGCCGGGCGTTGGTGGCGCACGCCTTTAATCCCAGCACTCGGGAGGCAGAGGCAGGCGGATCTCTGTGAGTTCGAGGCCAGCCTGGGCTACCAAGTGAGTTCCAGGAAAGGCGCAAAGCTACACAGAGAAACCCTGTCTCGAAAAAAACCAAAAAAAAAAAAAATCTGAACACTTGTAGGCCCAGTACTTTCTTAGGGAGGCAGAGACTGGTTGCCCATTTGGTCTACCTAAATCAGAAAGTTTGGGTTTCACTAAGAAACCCTGTTTCAAAAAAATAAGATGGAGAGCAGTTAAGGAAGACATCTGATTTCAACCTCTGGCCTCCACATGATGTCCACACACAAACACAGACACACAAAACAACTAATAGTCTCTATTTCAAAGCATTATTAGGTTTGGAGAAAATTGAAAACAAAGGAAAGATAGGTCCCATATACTCCACACTGTATCCTAGCCATGTGATTTCCCATATCATTAAGGACTTACATTGAGTAGAACATGCCACAATTTATAAACAAAATTGGATACATCATTATTTAGTAAAGATGTGATAACAAGATATACCACAACATCACACTGAATAATTTCACTTCTGTGATATTTTCCTATGCTCCAGGGCAACAGAGATATGTCCACATATTTTGTTAATATTCTTAATGGTAGAAGAATTTATTAATATTTTTAGTTATTTTCTTCTATTTAAGAGGGGATGAGGGACAGATACCCCACATACTCTAAGGAGACCAAAAGAAATGGGCAAAATAAATGCTGTGGACATATAGATGGATTATTGTAGCATGAATCCTAATTGGTCTTAATGAAAACCCAGAGCTAGATATCAGGGTAAATGCTGAAAGAGCAGAGAGACAACGGAACAAACCACAACCACTTCTCACCTCACCAACTCCTCATCTGAAAAGGGACTGAATTCCTGTCTCCTCCTGCCTTATGTTCCTTTTCCACCCAACCATATCACTTCCTGTCTCCACCTCCCTAGTGCTGGGATTAAAGGTATGAGATCCCAAGAGCTGGGATCAAAGGTATGTGCCACCACTGTATGGCTCTCTTTCTCTTTTAGACTTGATCAATCTTGTGTAGCCCAGGGTGGCATTGAACTCACAGAGATCCATCTTCCTCTGCCTCCTGATGCTGGGATCAAAAGTGTGTGCTACCACTTCCTGGCCTGTATGGCTAACTAGTGGCTTAACTCCACACTCTGATCTTCAGTCAAACTTTATTTGTTAGATCACAAACAAAATATCACCACATTTCCCTTTTTCTGTCTAAAATAAAAAAGGTTATAACTAATATAAAAACTATATGTAATATGTACAATAACTATATACAACATATACAGGCAATAAATACATCAACAATGCCTAGTCCATTTGTGTTTGACAAATTCAGAGAAAATATTACATTATCTGTCCTATCTTGGGGAGTCCAAAATCTTGTACCTAATTCACTCTCTATCCTAACTTACATTACCATCCAAAACTATCTTTTGATGTTTCTCAACTTTATACACTTTACACCTCTTTAGTGAGTTTCTTTTCTAAGTCTGGCAAACAAGAAAAACTATCTAGTCTTCAACTCCCTCAAAGACCCAAGAAGGAAATAATATTAACTAAGTAAGCAGGAAGTGCAAGCCTGTGACTTCCAAAAAATGTGAGAAATAACAGAAACAGCTGACTGCCTGGAAAGTCACCCAAGAACCCTTTGCAACATTGGGGCATCCATTTTTAGCCTACATGCCTAGAATATCTGACAGACTTATCTGTCAAGCAGGATTTTCTGAAGGACTGTCCTACCTTGTCTTGGCAAGTTCGATAGTACTTTCTTTTATGTTCTGCTTGTCCCATTTGGACAGCATACTGTCAGCAGTCAAGGCAAGGGCACTTACTTGCCCAGTGGCTAACTTTTGCTTTCCATGTGGAGTTTCTTTGATGCCCTTTATCTCTGAAGTAGCAGGCATGTCTCATTGTCATAAAAAAAGAAGCTATGTTATTAAAACTTCTTAAGTGCCATATTCTGTAGATCTCTGAAGTGTTTGAAGGGGACCTGTCTGTCTAAAATATTTGACCTTGAAAACATACCCAATATGACTACAAGTTTAATTGTAATGACTAACTACTAGCTTGTATTTCTTTATATCCTAATTAGTTTGTAATAATAACTTTTAAAGGACTATAAATTTGCATTACATTGTTACATGATTAAAAATGTATGTACAGTACATTCTAACAAAATTAATCTCAAATTTGTATCAATATACAAAGATCCACATCAATGTAATATATTTAGAACTAGTGATTGCTTTTTTAAAAAGTAGATTTATTAATCTATCCTTTTATCCTATCATATCTATATTTCCCTTTTTTCTTTTCAGAGTAGATTCAATAATCTACCCTTTTAGCCTATCATATCTATATCTCCCCTTTTTCTTTTCAAAACAAGAACCCTAAATCTAAACTCCTTTGTTCAGCTTTTTTCCTGACCATTACCAATAACAACTTGTAACCAACCAATTTAAATGATGACCATAACCAACTGAGTGACAAAAAAACCACCCACCCCAGCTCTTGGGATTGTGGGTGCCATGTTCTTAAATTTACTTCCTGCTGTCTGGGGTGGGGGAGGTGATGGCATCTTTAGGGGATCCTGAAAAGAAAAATGTGGGTTAACTGTCAAGTCCTGGAGAGGTATCTGCAGTATTTGTTGTCCAGTCTCTGTGTAATGGGAAAGTGCAGAGCTTGTCTCAACTCCTGGCTAGAGTAGTCTGTGAGGCTGGATTATCTTAGCTAGCCACCTCAAATTGTCCTGAGCAGTTTGTAGTCCAAAGCCAATCTTTGGGTGGTATTTGTCAGGTTAGTGGTGTTATCATAGTCCATGTGGAATTGTCATTGTGGGGCCCCATCATCCTTTTGGAGATTTCAAAGGTCACTGTTAGGTGTGGTCATGGTTCATTGCAGAAACTTAAACATTTTAAATGTCATATGCAACAGATCTCAAAGACTTAAAGGACTGATGTTTGTTATGTATATCCAGAGTACAAAAACTTAATTCCTAGTAACCTAATGGAGACTCAAACCTGAAATCATGTACAGGAAGTTAGATGAAGCCTTTTTCTAGAACTAGTTAGTGCTCTATATGTTAATATCATGACAAAAATTTAAAATAGATAGATAGATAGATAGATAGATGATAGATGATAGATAGATAGATGATAGATAGATAGATAGATAGATAGATAGATAGATAGATAGATAGATGATAGATCTTATAAGTTTGGGGATAATATTTATACATTAAGAAAAGCTTTAGCTGGGTGGTAGTAGCACACACCTTTAATCCCAGCACTCAGGGGGCAGAGGCAGGCAGATCTCTGTGAGTTTGAGGCCAGCCTGGGCTACAGAGTGAGTTCCAGGAAAGGCACAAAGCTACACAGAGAAACCCTGTTTTGAAAAACCAAAAGAAAAAAGAAAAGAAAAGAAAAGAAAAGCTTTAAAGAGTTAAAATAAAACCAAAGGATCATGAGATTAGTTGCAATAAAATAGTCCCCAATTTTTTGTTTTTCTTCTGTCCCATATCAGGTAGCTCTTCTGACATGAGACAAAGATTTTGGATTTTACTTTAACAGGCATGCTTAGGTTTAGAGGAGAGAACTCCAAACCAACTCCAACTCCAAAGCCAGCTTTAATTTTTAATTGAACTGAGACTGGGACTACAAAAAGACCATTTGCATTATGTGTCTGTAGAGAACAGCAGAAACAAACATTTGGGAAGATTTACAAAATTTTATCCTGTTGGAGATGTGATATAGTTATAGGCCAAATTATTCTTTTTCTTAGCACAAATTTGTTTTTGTATGATTTGTCCTTTTCCTTCACCTCTCTCATTTGTCCAGTGATCTTCAGATTCCTTAGTTGGATGCCTTTATTCCCTTGAAAAACAAAAAGGAAACCCTGCCCCAACCCTAACTTTGGGGAGGTTCACTTTTAAGCAAGTTATATCTGATCAAATGAGAAGTATTTGTTAGTCTTAAAGTTAATTTAATTTGAATGGTCATGCTGGTTGAAGAACTATGACCTCTTCTAATTAAGAGGTCTCTCTTGTTCAAATTGAACCTTTATCAATTTTGATGGTATCTATAGCTTTTCTTCTCCTGAGGAAACAAAAGCAAAACCTCATACCCAATGTAACACTGATAGCCTGGTTTCCATTCTGAGGTCAGCACATCTTTAAAGTATAGAGGCTCATTTAATTCTGTAGCTTTTTTTTTTATCTCCACAGCTGTCATTCCTTTCTCATTAGCATTTAGAAAAATCAAAGTTAATAAAGCATTATGCAATCTACTTCTGGGGGTCTTTATTATCCCTTTATATTTATTTAGCATATCCTTTAGAGTTTGATTTGATCTTTCTATGACTGCTTGCCCTGTAGGATTGTGTGGTATATGAAATATATAATATGCTTTATATTGTAATAAGCATAAAACTGTTTCATTTTTACCAGAGACATGTGCTGGAGAATTGTCAGTCTTAATTTGTACAGATATACCCATAAATGGTCATAACTTCTAACAAATGTGTGATTACAGAATCAGCCTTTTCAAAACTTAAAGCAGTCACCAATTAAAAATCCTGAATAGGTATCAATGGTGTGGTGTACATATTTTAATTTCCCAAATTCTACAAAATGAAACATCCATCTGCCAGATTTTATTCCTTTGAGTACCTTTTGGGTAACTTCCTGCAGGTAGTGGAGTTTGTTTGTATAGAGAACTAGTAGGACATTTCCTTATAATTTCCTTGGCTTGTTGACAAGTGATGGAAAAATCCTTTATCAAACCCTTACTACTGACATGGTGATTTTTAAATGAAATTCTGAGGCCTCCAGCACATTTCCTATCAATAGTTGACTAATTTCATTATTGCCTTGTGCTAGAGGGCCTGGCAGACTCATATGGGATCGAATGTGTGTTATATATAAGATATGATTCCTATTCCTGATTATTTCTTGTAACTGAATTAATAATGAAATTGATTCTGACTCATCAGGAATAAATTTACCAGTTTCAATGTATAAAACAACTCTTTCTGCATAGTAAGAGTCAATAACTATGTTAAGAGGTTTTAGCCAGGCCATGGTGGTGCATGCCTTTAATCCCAGCACTCGGGAGGCAGAGCCAGGCAGATCTCTGAGTTCAAGGCCAGCCTGGGCTATCAAGCGAGTTCCAGGAAAGGTGCAAAGCTACACAGAGAAACCCTGTCTCAAAAAAAAGAGGTTTGATAAAATCCATTAGTGCCATTAGAGTAGCATATAATTCTGACTTTTAGACAGAATCATAAGGGCTATGAGGCACTTTACTTAAATTTCCTGATTTACAACCTGCCTTTCCTGAATTGTTTGCATCAGCATAATATACAGGGGCTCTAGAAATTTTGTTCCCCATACAATGGGAGGAGGGATCCAATTAGTTCTCTTTATAAAGTGAATTCTTCTGCTTTTGGAATATTTATTGTTAATCTCTCTCTCTCAAAAAAGAAAAAAAAAAGAACTACTGTAAGCTCTTTGCCAAGATTCACTTTTTGCCCATAATTCATCAAGTTCATCATTAGTAAAAGATACTACAATTTCTGCTGGGTCTATTCCTACTAATTGACCAAATCTCAATTTTCATTTTAGAATCAACTCAAAGACCTTTTCCACATAAGTTTTTAATTTTTTACTCTGTTTATGTGGTAAACAGATCCATTCTAAGATAATATCTTCCCTCTGCATTAATATTCCTGTAGGAAAATGCTTAGAGGGTAAAATAACCAGAATGCAATCAAGCTCTGGAGCCAAATGATCCATGTGTGCATCCTGTAATTTCTTTTCCACCAAAGCCAATTCTCTCTCAGTTTCAGCTGATAATTTACTTGAATATTGAAGTCCTTACCACCATCTAAGGTTTTGAACAAATTAATCAGTTCTTGATTTTCTACTCCAATAGTGGACTGTAGATAGGAAATGTCTCCTAACAATCTTTAGAAGACATTAATATTCCTCAGTCCATCTCTTCTAATTTGCACTTTTTGGGGTCAAATTTTTTGTAGACTTATTTTATATCCTAAATAATTAATAGAATCTCCTCTTTGAATTTTTTCAGAAGCAATTTGTAATCCACAACAAGGCAATTTTTTCTTCTTCAAACATTATTTCTAAAGTATCTACATTGGAATCAGCTAGTAAGATGTTATCCATGTAATGGTAAACTATAGACTGAGGAAATTGCTTATGTATCATTTCCAATGGCTGTTGTACAAAATATTGGCACAAGGTTGGGCTATTTAACATTCCTCGTGGGAGAACCTTCCATTGATATCTCTTAACTGGCTGAGAATTATTATAAGTAGGCACCATGAAGGCAAATTTTCCTCTGTCTTTTTCTTGTAAAGGTATAACAAAGAAACAGTCTTTAAAATCAGTAACTATAAGAGGCCACTCTTTAGGTAACAAAGAAGGTAAAGGAATTCCAGACTGTAGAGAGCCCATTGGGTGAATCACCTTATTAACAGCTCTTAGATCTGTTACCATTCTCCATTTACCAGATTTCTTTTTAATAACAAACACAGGAGAATTCCAAGGGCTGGTTGATTCTTCAATATTCTGAACATTTAACTGCTCCTTTACCAGCAGTTCTAAGGCCTGCAATTTCTCTGATGTTAAAAGCCAGTGCTAAACCCATACTGGCTTGTCTGTTAACTATTTTAAAGGTAGGGCTGTTGGTGACTTTGAAAGATCAGCAGCTGCTGTGCCTTGTTCTTGTACAAACTGAAAGGTCAATGACTATTCTTTATAATACCTTCTAATATTTTTCCAGAAACATATGTTAGTTTATGGTTTGTTTCTGAGATGTTAGGAATGTTAATCAGGGTATTCCATTGCTGTAACAAATCATGTCCCCATGAACTCATTGCAATATTAGCCACATATGGCTTTAATTTTCCTCTCTGTCCTTCTGGCCCTGTACATTCTATCCATCTCATGCTCTGTTTTACCTGAGATAATGTTCCAGTCCCTAAAGGCTGAACATTTACCTCCTGAAGAGGCCAATTTGGATGCCAAGATTCTGGTCCAATTATTATTACATCTGCATCTGTGTCTACAAGACCTTCAATGGCAATGCCATTTATTCATATTTTTAATTTTGGTCTTTGTTCATTTATAAAAGTTTGCCAAAGCATTTGTTTTATGGTTTCTCCTGAACTTTTTTTTTTTTTTTTGGTTTTTCGAGACAGGGTTTCTCTGTGTAGCTTTATGCCTTTCCTGGATCTCACTCTGTAGACCAGGCTGGCCTCGAACTCACAAAGATCCACCTGCCTCTGCCTCCCAAGTGTTGGGATTAAAGGTGTGCGCCACCATCGCCCAGCTTCTCTTGAACTTTTTGTTCTCTCTTCTATACCTGTTCTATCATACAAAGTAGTAGTATGTTTTCTTATACTAGGCATTACGTTCTTTCTTTCTTTTTTCTTTTTTTAGTTTTTTCGAGATAGGATTTTTCTGTGTAGCTTTGGGCCTGTCCTGGATCTTGCTCTATAGACCAGGCTGGCCTCAAATCCACAGAGATCTGCCTGGCTCTGCCTCCCAAGTGCTGGGATTAAAGGCATGTGCCACCACCGCCCAACCAGCATTAGGTTCTTTAATTGCTCTGGAAAGGAGTTTCCTCCACAATGACAGAAAATGACTGAACTGAATTTGATGTGGAGGCCTACAAAAACCCCACCCCAAGGCTTTTCCCAATAGTAAAGGGTTACCTTGACTGTCCATTGTCAATCTACATTCATTAGTCCAATGCCTGCCTTTGCCATACCTTCTGCATAATCCAGAAAGGAGGGTGTTCTGTTGAGATTATTCTTAGCAAAAACATTGTTTCTAGGCATGCCCTGTTTACAGTCCCATTTTAGGTGACCTTGTTTACCACAATTGAAACACTTAACATTTCACTTTTTCTTCAAACCTCTGGAAATCACCTCTACTATTCAAGCATCATCATGGTTATAAGATTCAATACTGACTGTATCTCAGACCCACTCCTCCAAGGGTGCTGATCTTGCCTTAAAAGGCCTAATTCCCCTTTTGCATGGTGCATTAGTATTTTCAAAAGCTAGAGATTCAATTATCTTTTGTCTAGCTTCTGAATTTGGTATCATTCTATTTATTGCTGAAGTGAATCTTTGTAAGAAATCAGTGAAGGTTTCTTTGGGGTCTGGTAAGACTTTAGTAAATGACTCAATTTTCTTTCCTAATTCTTCAATTCTATCCCAAGCATTTGAGGCTGTTGCATGGCATAAAGTCAGGGTGTGGTCATCATATAAAGATTGCCTTTGTACATTAGCATAATCTTCCTCTCCAAGAAGTTTGTCTTGGGAGATTTTCATACCTCTAGCCTTACTTCACTGTTCAATGGTCTTAGCTTCATCTTTCCACCAGCTCCTCCATTGTAATTGAGGACCAGTCTCAAAAACTGCTGTAACCAAATCTCTCCAGTCTTGAGGGATAATTCTATTACAAATTGACCACAAGTTTGATATGTGCTTCACAAAAGGTGAATGCATGCCATATAAGACTATCATTTCCTTGAATATCCTCAAATCTACATTTGCACAGGAGTTCATTCAGCTCTTACACAGTCTTGGGGATATGTATCATTTGGCAGTTCCTGTAAGGTTACTGGATAAATTAAGATTGGCTGTTTGAAAGCCTTGGGCTGTTTCTCTGTAACCTTGCAATGCAATGCTGAGATTGGTTCTCCTTTAAATTCCTCTGTCTGGGTCCGAATATCTCTATGATCTGTTTTAGCAAGTTTTTCTAAAACTTTTATTTTGGCACTCATATTGACCAACTTTTTTAATGATAAAACAAAAATGATCAAACAAATAATATTTATAATTTACATTACATAAATCCCATCTACATTAATTATCCTCTCATTTAATTACTCCATTTTCAAGCCATCTAGCATATTATCAGAGACCTAACTCCCTCCATTGTAAAAAATGTTTCCCATTTTTTAATATGGGAAAAAACTGTCTTTTTTTTTTTTAACTAATTACACCTTTTAAGAAATCCCAATTGCCTCACCAAATCTGCTGACAGTGATGATTCAGATTTGATGATGGTGAAGTAAGGCAGCTACCTAGAGGTACAGAGACTGAGGAGAGGGTCCAGGGAAAACCACAACCCACCAGGAGAGGCAAGAAGCCAAAGAGCCAACCATCTGCATGGGGGAACATGTGAAAATGGCTAACTCCTGTGGCTTTTGGAGCCCAAAGGCCTATGAAATCTGATGCACAGAGGCTACAACAAAAAAAATTCCAGACTCCCTCAGAGGGCTTGGGGAAGAAAAGGGAAATCTAGCCAGTGGGGTGGTAACTCTGGCTGCATGTAGCTGCAGCCTGAGCCAGTGGCTACAAAGCCACAGGCAAGTGGCTTTTTCGTGAATTCATGCCCCACAAGTTGGACATCAGATTTATCAACACTTTTTGAGACATAATCTCTAGTACAGGTAGAACTCAACCATCCTATGTATATAAATATAATCTTGACACTCTGATTCTCTTGCCTCTTGGTCCCCCAGTGCTGGGATTCCTGATGTTTATAACAATGCCCAGTTTGTGTGATTCTGGGGATTAAACCCAAGGTTTTGTGCATGATAAAATAAAAACCATAACTATCCACTGACCTATATCCCCATCCCTGATGACAATATTTTCATTCATAGCTAAAGGTAAAAGTTTCTTGACACCAGCTTGGTCGATCGAGTCTTTCCAACAGGACTTCATCTCAGGAGGGAGCCCTGTTGTCAGTTGTACTTGATGAAATCATGGCACCTGGGACTGGAGAAGATGAGCCTCAAACACATTTTCCATTTTGTGTGTGTGTTTTTTTAACCTGGAATAGGACCCCAGATGTGATGCTCCAGGGAAGAATATTTTTCAGAATCCTCCAGGGGATATTAGAAAACTGAGTTGAAGGAGCTATGGGAATGAGAGTGGCCATTATAGTCAACAACAAAATTGGAATTTACATGAAGGGACACAAATACATGGGATATGTATACACCAGCTGGCTGGGTAAATTCAAACTCTACACATAGTCAGACTTTGTAGACACTTCCATGATGCTCCTGCTTTTTATGTTCCTGGTCCTGCAGTATTCCAACTATGTCTACTCCTTTGATCATTCTTACTGTGCTGCAAAGACAAAACCCAGTGTGTATAAGGATGGGGATATGGTGGTTGCTGCATTTTTCCCACTTTTTACTATTGTCTTAGATTCTGTGACGGGTGATCCAAGCAATGAGACCTACTATCTTCAGTAAGTTCATTTTTTTGTTTCTTCATTTTCTGACTTATTTTCAAATAAATAATGCCTAGAAATACTATGTGTGCATACATCAGTGCTGTCTACATCCTCCACACTGCTCTTTCTACTCCATGTCCCAAGAACTATCTCTAAATTATTTTTATTATTTCTATCACTAGTTTCTTTGCTTCAAAAAGAACAAAAAGTATTCTAGTTTTTTTCATTCCAGTTTCTCCTTTCTGAGACTCAATTCTCTCTTTATTGCTCAACCATTCCTGACCCTCTTCCAGCCTGTGTTGTCACTGAATTATATCTAATCATATTACCTAGAATCACAATACCAGCCTTTGGCATGGGTTATGTACAAGGAGTGTATGGAAAATTCCCTTCCTGGATAGTAAGGATCTTTATTTTTGAATTACTTATATTTGCTTTTTTAGTTATTTGTATTAATTTATTTGTATTTGTATTGGTATTAAACCTTTGTCAGTTGTAGAGTTGGCAAAGATTTTCTTACTCTGTGGGCTTTTTCTTCACCTGGTTGTTACTATGCAGAAGACTTTTAGTTTTATGAAGGCCCAATTGTCAACTGTTGGCCTTAATTCCTGGACAAACAGGGTCTTTCCTTACAACTACATCATGAAGGGTACTGCTTGTGTTTTCTGTTAGCAGTTTTGGTGTTTCAGACTTCACATTTAGGTCTTTGATCCATTTGAATTTAGTTTTGTGCAAGTTGATAGATATGGATTTAATTTCATTATTCTGCATTTGGACATCCAGCATTCCCAGAACCATTTGTTGAAGATGCTTTCTTTTCTTTGGTATAGGTTTTTTTTTTGTTGTTTTTTTTGTTTTTGTTTTTTTTTTTTTTTTTCATCTTAGTCAAATATTAAGTTGCTAAAGTTACATGTACTCATGTTTGGGATTTGATTTTGTTCCATTGGTCTACATGTCTGTTTTGTGTCAGTTTCATGTTTTATTACTATGACTTTCTAATATATATTAAAATCTGGAATTGTAATCCATCCAGCATCATTCTTTTTTCCAGGATTATTTTGTAGTTTCATATAAATTTTAGGATTTTTTTATTTGTTCTGGAGAAAAATGAGATGGGATTTTGACTGAGATTGCAATGAATCTATAAATAGATAGAATGGTCATCTTTTTGACACTACTTCTACCAGTCCATGAACATGAGGTATCTTTTCATTTCCTAGTGTCTTTCCTTCTTCAGAAGTTTAAAGTTTTCGTTAAAGAAATCCTTTATTTACTTGGTTAGGTTTATTCCTAGATAGTTTATTTTTCTAGAAGCTATTGTGAATGGGCATGTGTTCATGATCTCCTTCTCTGTATGTTTGTTGGTACATCAAAAAAGCTATTGATTCTGCATCCTGCCACATTACTGAATCATTTCTTTTCTGGTAGAATTTTTAGAATTTCTAATATATAGTATTATGTTTTCTATAAATAATGATAGCTTGACTTTTGCTTTGCTTACTTGTATTCCCCTAATTTCCTTCTCTTGCGTCATTCTTTGAGCTAGTACTTCAAGCACAATATTAAAAAGGAGTAGAGGTGGTAGACATCCCTTATTAGTTTCTGAGTGAGATTACTGAAGCTTGTCTCCATTTAGCTTGATGATGTTGCCTGTAGGGTTTTGATTTTGTTTGTTTTTCATTTTTGTTTTTGTTTTTCAAGACAGGGTTTCTCTGTGTAGTTTTGGTGCATGTCCTGGATCTTGCTCTGTAGACCAGGCTGGCCTTGAACTCACAGAGATCCGCCTGGCTCTGCCTTCCGAGTGCTGGGATTAAAGGCATGTACCATTGCTGCCCGGCTTCCTATAGGTTTTCTCACACGTACCTCTTATTATGTTGAAGTATGTTCCCTCTAGCCCTCTAATTCTTTAGGACCTTGATCTTGAAAGTATAATAGATTTTATTAAAGGCTTTCTATGCACCTATGGAGATAATCATTTGATTTTTCCCCATAAGTCCATTATGTGACTTATTACATTTATTGACTTGAGACATATATTGAACCATCCCTACATTTCAAGAATAAAGCCAACTTGGTTGTGATTGATGATCTTTTTGTTATATTCTGTTTGCAAATATTTTGTTGACTATTTTTTAGTCTATGCTCATTGGGAATCAATATGTTGTCTTTACCTGGTTTTTGTATTAGAGTGATACTGGCTTTGCAACAGTTTGGGAATGCTCATTCTGTTTCTTTTTTGAAATGGTTTAAGAAGGATCTGAAAGATTAAAAGTCTGGTAGAATTATGCTGTGAATCCATTTGGCCCTGGACTTTTTCAGCTGAAGACTTTTCATTACTATTTTAATCTCCTCACTTGTTATGATTCTATTTAGATTGTTGACTTCCTCTTGGTTTAATTTTTGTGATTTGGCATAATCTGGAAAGCCATCTTTTTTTTTTTAACTTTTCCAAATTAATAAAATACAGATTGTAAAATTTTCCCTCATAATAGTATCAGTTTCTTAGGTGCATGTTGTAATGTTTCCCTGTTCATTCCTGATTCTGCTAATTTAGTTCTTCTCTTTGTTTATTTTGGTTAGTTGAGCCAAGAGTCTGTCAATCTTTTCATCTTCGCAAAGAACCAGCTCTTTGATTGACTTATTCTTTGTGTTGTTTTGTTTGTTTGATTGCTTTTTATTGATTTCTATTCTGATTCTTTATTTATTGCCCTTGACTGGTTTCGGATTTGGTTTTGTTTGGGTTTT
Organism: Peromyscus attwateri; assembly: GCA_902168425.1. Taxonomy (NCBI): domain Eukaryota; kingdom Metazoa; phylum Chordata; class Mammalia; order Rodentia; family Cricetidae; genus Peromyscus; species Peromyscus attwateri. The sequence goes on along the minus strand of CABHPP010122219.1, from coordinate 47,126 downwards.
TCTTTTCAAATTTTTAGTTGCATCATTAAGCCATTTATTTGTGGCCTTCCTAATTTTTAATGTACATGCAGAGAGCATTAAATTTTCTCATAAAACTGTTTTCAATGTGTCTAGAGGTTTGTTTGTGCTGTGTTTTTATTTTCATTTAGTTCCAGGAAGTTTTTTTATTTAATTCTTAATTTCTTCATTGACTCATTTATCATTCAGTAATGAGTTGTTTAATCACCATGAATTTGTGTATTTACTAGAGATATTTTGCTATCAATTTTATTTTATTGCATTATGGTCATCTAAGATACAAGAAGTGATTTTAATCTTTTTGAGTTTATAAAGATTAGTTTTGTGTGGTGGATGTGGTCTATTTTAGAAAAGTTTCCATGTGCCACAGAGTAGAATGTGTATTCTTTGGTGTTTGGGCAGAATATTCTGTAAATCTCTGTTAAGGATATTTGATGTATGATGTCAACTCATTCTAATGCTTCTCTATTTTTTGTTCAGTTGACCTGTCTATTTGAGAAAGTGGGGATGCCCTAGAGTTTGGAGAATATATGTTAAGGATAGTAATATCTTCTGGTTAACTGTTGCCTTTATTAGAATGAAGTGTTCCTCTTAATCTCTTCTGATTAGTTTTAGTTTGAAGTCTATTTTGTCAGATACTAGTTTAAGCAATGCCAGTTTCCTTCTGGGTCCATTTGATTGGAGGAATTTTGTCCATCATTTTACTCTAAGCTTGTGGCTATCTTTAAAAATGAGATGTGTCTCTTGGCAATCAAAGATATATAGACTTTGTTTCCTGATCCATCAGGTCAGTCTGTGTGTTTTAATTGGAGAATTGAAGCTATTGGTATTTGATGTTATTGGTTTTTATTGAAAATAGATTTTTCATTCAATATATTCTGATTATGGTTTTGCCTCCCCCAACTCCTCCCAGGTTCTCTCCACTTTCCCACCCATCCAAATCCACACCCTTTCTTTCTCTTTTATTAGAAAACAAGCAGGCATCTAAAATAATAATATAAGATAAATAACAGAATAGGACAAAACTAACAGAAAAAAGAGCCAAAGACAAAACACAAGAAATACAGACATAGAAACACACACATTCACCCACAAATAAAATCCATAAAAACAAAATTAGAAACCTATATATATATATGTGTGTGTGTGTGTGTGTGTGTGTGTGTGTGTGTGTGTGTGTGTAAATGGGTGTAGACAGAGGGCTAGATAGGGAGAGAGAGAAATCTTTAAGGGGGAAAAATGCCCAGGCAAAGCATTACAAAACAAAAAAATCCCCAAAAGTATCACTGGATTCATTTTATGTTGGCCATCTACTGCTGGGCGTAAGATCTGTTCTTAAGTGTGATTTATATACCCAATGAGAATCCATTGGAAGAAAACTGATTTTTCCTTTGCAAGTGGTTATCAACTGGAGATGGCTTTTGTATTAGGGAATGGGGCTTGTGTCGACTTTGCCTTTCAATGCTGAGACCTTATCTGGCTTAGACATGTGGAGGTCCTGTGAATGTTGCAAGTCTCTGTTGAATTCATATGTGTGTCATTCCTGATGTGCCTAGAAGTCCTTGTTTCCTTGGTACCCTCCATCCAGTCTAGCTCCTATAATCTTTCTGCCTCCTTTTCCTGAGCCCTGTGGGAAGGAATTTGATGGAGACATCCAATTTATGACTGAATGTTCAAAGGTCTCCGTTCTCTGCACATTTTCCAATTGTAGGTAACTGTATCTGTTCCCATATCCTGTGGGAGGAAGCTTTGTGATGATGGCTGATCAAGACACTGATCTTAGAGTACAGCAGAATGTCATTAGGAGTCATTTTATTATACCTGATGGTCTAATAAATAATTGAATGGCCAATAGCAAGGCAGGAGAAAGGATAGGTGGGGCTGGCAGACAGACAGAATATATAGAAGGAGAAATCTGGGGAAAAAGAAGTAGCCAGAGAAGGAGGAGGACTCCAGGGACCAGCCACCCAGCTACACAGCCAGCCATGGAGTAAAAGTGATATTTACAGAAGAGAATGGGAGCCGGGCAGTGGCAGCACACACCTTTAATCCCAGCAGTTGGAAGGCAGAGCCAGGTGTATCTCTGTGAGTTTGAGGCCAGCCTGGTCTACAGAGCAAGATCCAGCACAGGCACCAAAAATACACAGAGAAACCCTGTCTTGAAGAAAAAACAAACAAACAAACAAACAGAAGAGAATGGGAAAAGCCCAGAGGCAAAAGGTAGATGGAATAATTTAAGTTAAGAGAAGCTGGCTAGAAACAAGTCAAGCTAAGGTTGGGCATTTATAATTAAGAATAAGCCTCCGTTTGTGACTTATTTGGGAGCTGTATGGTGGGTCCCCAAAAGAGTAAAAAAGGCCAACAAGAAAACAGCAACCCATAAAAAAGGAGTCATTTTATTGTTACGTTCTTTTAGTAGAACAGTAGTATTTGGTGTGGTGATATTTTGTTTGTGCTCTCACAAATAAAGCTTGCCTGGATATCAGAGTGTAGGTCTAGCCACTAGAGGTCAGGCAGTGGTGGCACACACCTTTAATCCCAGCACTTGGGAGGAGGAAAAAGATAGTAATATGGCTGGGCAGAGAGAAGAAGTGATAAGACAAGGTAGAGACAGGAGCTTGGCCCTTTCTGGCTGAGGATTTGCTAGAGGTATGATCTCTAGTAGATGGCTTTGCTTCTCTGATCTTTCATCATTTATCCTGATATCCGACTCCAGTTTTTTATTATTAAGACCAATTAGGATTCATACTAAAGTTTGGTTTTCACTTAGGATCCTGGGCTATCTAATCACAGGTTCTTGGCCACCCAAGCAGTATTGGATATGGGTTCTATCTCATGGAGTTGACCTTACTTCTAATCAGATATTGGTTGGTTACTCTCACAACTTTTGGGCCACAATTGCACCAGTATATCTTACAGGCAGATCACCATTGTAGATCACAGAGTTGGTAGCTGGATTGATGTTTAGCTTTCTCTTCTGCTAGTGTGCAATGACATGGACACTAGTCAGTAGGGGTGAAGGCTCTAGGTAGGTGCCAGCTCAATGTCTCCTAGGTTGAGTCTAGAGATTGGAAATGGGTTGGGTGAAATGAAGTAAGATAAACAAAGGGGACAAGGCTGGTATACAGGATGTGATTCTTATTCCATGTCTGGAGTGTGGGGGCAGATCTGGATGGGTGGATCTGGTGTGGTATATATAGTCCTGTGGGTTCATGGATATCTATGGAGGATCCTGGCCAAAACCTCTTTTACAGTGTAGGCAGGGAAGGCCAAGCTGGGCTGGTGCACTGGTTGTAGGACCTAGTCTAGATCTGGTAGGTTGTGAGAAAGGAATAGGTGGTCAGTGGTATTTACCAGACTAGACAATAAAGTAAGACACTGAAAGTCTGGGTACATAGTGAGGTGATACAGGCAGTATAGAAGGGACCTGTGAATAATTGCAGGTAAAGCAAGTCCTAGAAGAAGCCTAGAGCTTGGCTGAAATACAGGTGGGTTGTATTTCAATTGGGCTTCTGGGTTAGGGGTGAAGGCATATGTCTACTTCTCCATTTAGCTCTTAAAACCCAATCAGAGTACAGGCTCTGTGCATGCTGCCTCAGTCTCTGTGAGTTCATATGTGCACCAGCCCTGTTATGTCTAGAAGACCTTGAATCTTTAGGACACTCCATCACCTCTGGCTCTTACATTCTTGAGCCCTGAGGAGAGGGAGGGATTTGATGGAGACATCCCTTTTAGGACAAGGACAAGTGTTTCAATGTCTCTCACTCTCTGCATACTATCTGGCTGCGGGTCTCTGTATTTGTTCCCATCTGCTGCAGGAGGAAGCTTCTCTGATGATGGCTGAGCAAGGAACAGACCTATGAATGTAACAGAATGTCATTAGGAGTCATTTTGTTGCTATGTTCTTTTAGCAAAACAGTAGTATTTGGTTTTCATCTAGGTCCCTGGACTATCTAACCTCAGGTTATTGGTCACTCAAGCAGCATTGGATGCTATCTCATGGTGTGGGCCTTAACTCAAACCAGACATTGGTTGTTTACTCTCAAAAAATTTATGCCTCTATTGTACCAGCATGTCTTGAAAGCAGGTTACAGTTGTATATTGGAAGAGTTTGCAGCTGGGTTGGTATTTACCTTTTTCCCCTAATAGCATGCACAATACCCTCCAATCCCATGAATAATATAGTCCATAGAGGTGAAAACTCTAGATAAGCACCACCCTGACTCCTCCAGCAATAGAGTCTTACTATCAGTTTGTGGAGAGCGGTGAACAGCCTTGGCAAAAGCTTAGGTTGTTTGGGGGTTGTGATGGGACCCCTCCATGGCCAACAACTCAATTAGATGTAACCCATCCTGGTATGGATATTGTATTTGGTGACAAGAGATGTGCATTTGGAACTCTGTATCACCATCATTAGGCAATTTCATTTAGAACACCTTCATATATGTATATATTATAGGAAGCTTCTACTGTATTGTTTCCTTATGATTCTTCACCATTTTAGCTGTCCCTCCTCATATTCCCTGCCTCGTCCTCTCTCTCCTCCCCTGTCACTGTTTGAGCATCCCATTCCAGTTCACCCCCATCCATCCATAACCATACATTCTATTTCCCCTTCCTAGGGAGATCCATCCCTCCCTCAGTCCAATACCTTACTTTCTACATAACCATTGTGGTTATATTATTGTAGCTTGTTTATCAAAGATTTATCAGCTAACATCCACATATAAGCAAATATATACTATATTTGTCTTTCTGGGTCTGAGTTACCTCACTCAGGATGATTTTTTTCTAGTTCCATCTATTTATGTGAAAATTCATGATTTAATTTTTTAGTGGATGATGGAATCATTGTATAAATGTAGCAATTTTTAGCCATTCATGTGTTGTAGGGTGTTTCCAATTTCTGGCTATTGTGAATAGAGCAGCAATGAACATGGTTGAACAAGTGTCTCTGTGGTAGCATGAAGCATACTTTGGATATATGCCCAAAAGTGGTAAAGCTGGATCTTGAAGTAGATTGTATTACTACAGCTCGAGCTTGAATTCAGGCATCATGATGCCTCCAGAGGTTGCTTTATTGTACAAGATTCTTTTAGCTATCCTGGGTTTTTTGTTTTTCCAAATGAAGTTGAGTGTTGTTCTTTCCAGGTCTTTGAAGAATTGTGTTGGGATTTTGGTGGGAATTGCATTGAATCTGTAGATTGCTTTTGGTAAGATTGCTATTTTTACTATGTTAATCATTTCAGGTCCTTCACTTGCTTAGTTAGAGTTACCCCAAGATATTTTATGTTATTTGTGGCTATTATAAAGGGTGATGTTTCTCTGAGTTCTTTCTCAACCCTTTTATCATTTGTATATAGGAGGGCTACTGATTTTTTTGAGTTAATCTTGTATCCTGTCACATTACTGAAGGAGTTTATGAGCTAGTAGAATCTTTGGGGTCACTTATGTACACCATCATATCGTCTGCAAATAGTGAAAGTTTGACTTCTTCCTTTCCAATTTGTACCCCTTTGATCTCCTTTTGTTGTCTTATTGCACTAGCTAGAACTTCAAGTACTATATTGAATAAATATGGAAGAGTGGACAGCCTTGTTCCTGATTTTAGTGGAATCACTTTGAGTTTCTCTCCATTTAATTTGATGTTGGCTGTCGGCTTGCTGTAAATTGCCTTTATTATGTTTAGGTATGTTCCTTGTATTCCTGATCTCTCTAGGACCTTTATCCTGAAGGGGTGTTGGATTTTGTCAAAGGCTTTTTCAGCATATATTGAGATGATCATGTTTTTTTTTTTCTTTCAGTTTGTTTATATGGTATATTACATTGACAGATTTTTGTATGTTGAACCATCCTTGCATCCTTACCTGGGATGAAGCCTACTTGATCGTGATGGATAATTTTTTTGATGTGTTCTTGGATTCAGTTTGCCTATACTTTATTGAGTATTTTTGCATCAATGTTTATGAGGGTGATTGGTCTGTAATTCCCTTTCTTTGTTGCATCTTTGTGTGATTTGGGTATCAGGTTAACTGTAGCCTCATAAAAAGAGTTTGGTAATGTTCATTCTGTTTCTATTGTGTGAAACAATTTGAAGAGTATTGGAATGTCTAGAAAAGTAACTTTTAACACTGGAGAAAATGTCATCCAGCAAAAAGTGAAATTCACTTAAAATAAAATATGAAATGTGGTATGTAGATGGCTCAGTGAGTAAAGTTTTTGCCTTGCAAGCCTGAGGACCAGAATTCAGATAATCCAAACCCCACAAAAATCTGGGTACAGTAGCACTTGTCTGTAATCCCACTGATACTATGAGGAAATGAGGAGCAGAGATAAGATAATCTCCAGAGGTCCATGGGATGCTAGCCTGGTGCATTCAGGAGTAGAAAATAAAAACATTATTTCTCAACAAAATGGAAAGGGAGGACTGACATTTCCTTAAAACTTTACATGTATGTCATGGCATAAACACCCACAGGACTTTGTAACCTGCTACAAAGATGTTTGGACATCCATGTTCATTGCTGCTCTATTCACAATATCCAAGAAATTGAATCAACCTAGATGTTCATAAGCTGATGAGTGGGTAATGAAAATGGGGTACATATACACATATACACAATGGAATATTGCTCAATTGTAAAGAAAAACTAAATCATGAAATTTTCAGGTAAATGGATAAAACCAAAAAAATTGCACTGAGTGACATCACCCAGGCCCAGAAAGACAAATGCCATATGTTCTTTCACATATGAAAGTCCTAGCTTTGGTTATTTATTTGTGTGTTAAACATGGAGTACATGTGGAAACTAGAAATGGACTGCTGGTGTCAGGGCTGTGGGTGCATTTAAGCAGGATGAAGGTAGAATATAGATGAAATGTAAGTAGAGAGTGAGAATACTAGAGGCAGAAGAGTTCAAGCAGGTAATAGAATGAGGGGGAATGGGGAAATGAGAGACCAAGAGAAGGCTTATAAAGTGACACACTGATACAATGGGCCAGGCAAAATTTATTAGGGAAAGAATGAGGTACACTCATGACACAGAACAAAGTAGACACTGCTGCTAATCCAGCTGTCATTGTCCTGCCATTCTGCCCAAGGGTGATGGGAACCAACTGCAAGCCATGCTTCTCCACCGCTTGCTCCTGCACCGACCACCCAAGAGAGAGTGCTTGTGATCCCTCTCCTCAGTTCTTATCTGGTCATGTACTCAGAAAAGACCATGCCCATAGGGCAAGTCACCTCAATACCATTGGCTAAGTGGATTGAATTCCCACAACAGGCTTATCCAAAATATATATGAAGAATGTACTTGTAAACCTATGATCTTGCAATCCAAGCTTAAAAAATTATCTATGTATGGTGGTGCACACCTTTAATCCCAGTACTTGGGAGATGGAGGTAGGCAGATCTCTGTGAATTCAAGGCCAGAGTGGTTTACATAAAAAGTTACAACCCATACTGAGTTACACAGTGAGATGCTATCTCATAAATATATATGATAAAAAGCAATAGTAGAGTATATATGATATAAAAAAGGGGAGGAAATACTGGGAGCTGTAAGTTTAAATGAAGTATAGGAGTATAGGGCAAAGGATTAGTAGGAGTTTTTTTTAAGGCTGTAATAAGTCTTATGATGTTCAACTAGTTTGTAAGCTACTTAAAAATATTTTAAAGTAATTTGAACAGAAGTACCCTATATAAGTTAACAATGCTGATCCTGGGAAACATGGGTTATTAAATGAAAATCTCAGTGCCAAATTCAGACTACCTCCCTATCCTACTTACTGGTCAGAGAAGACCAAGTCACCTAAAACAATAAAGTTAATTGCCATTGCTCTTGTTTGTCCAAAACAACTAAATGGTAAGACCCTATTGTTCTAGACATCACAGATTTTGGTTGCAAACCACAGAGATATCAAGCTTGAAGTGACCAGAAAAAAAACTCCTTGATGAATAGCTTTTTTAGTACTAGAAGGCGCTATTCAGGTTGCTGAGGAAGAAAAGACATCAGTGATCTTGTCTCCTACTAGACCCTACATGCCACAATACCAACCTGCTAGGCAAGATGTATCCAATGATACAACAGGAGCAACACTATTTATGGGAGTAACCAGCCATTTTCTTGTGGGAGAGAATTTATGCCTGGTACTGTTAAGTATGGCTGAAAGTCATGACTAGGAAAGTTACAGGTCCCTAGGGAAGAATCTATTGATGCTTTTCCCCCTAAACTGTCATGTTGTCAAACTTCCTTCTAAATGTTTATCTCCATAGATTTCTGCTACTCACAACCTTGGTCAAAGAAACTTTTTTATTACAGTGAATAGAGGTTAATGCAGAAAGGGATCACTGTTCAAAGTGCTGAAAGTAAGCAATCTTTAGTGTTCACTCAAGATCTGTATCAAGCACCCTTCAAACCAAAGTTTAAAGAAGAGCGGGAGAAAATAATGTGAGTGGAGAGGAGTGCTGAGAAATGTCCTCTGAACATGACATGGCTATTGAATACATAAACGTACTGCAAAAGTGATTGCCCACATGAGATTGGAGCAAAATCATGCCAGTTAAAAATTCCAGGATGGATTGTAGAGGGACCTCCAAGGGTCCACCCCAGCTGAGGAGATACTGGCAATTGATGGCTGCTGAGGGAGGTTGAATCATTTTTCTTTAGCAGTGTGGCCACTGGTAGATTTCCTGTGCCCTAGTGGATAACACTACACCCATTCACATATAGGTAGCAGTATTGGACTCCATGGGTTGTTACCTCCTGGGAAAGGGAAAATTTGTTTTCTATAATGGAATGTCACTGGGTATATTACTACAGTCCAGAGCATCCCCCCCAACACAAAACAGACTCCAAGTCTTTATTGTACTTTTTGGGTTATTTTGGTATTTTTAAAATTTGGTTTGTTTATTTAATTTGACTTTTTTGGTTTTTGTTTTATGTAGAAAAAAGGGAGAGAACATGAATTATGTGTAGGGAGGTGGGGAGGATCTAGAAAGTTGGCAGAGGGAAAGAATATGATCAAAATAGGCATATATAAATTTTTCAAATAGTAGCTTTAAATTTTAAAAAATAAAAATTAAATAAATGAATAAATATAAAATAAGGACATGAAGTTGGGAAGAAAATGTGATGGGGGAATCCTAGAGGAAGTCAGAAAAGGAGAATGAGGGTGGATATGATTTGTATACATTGTGCACATGTATGACATTTAATTTTATGTTGGCTGTTGGCCTTTTTTATGTTTGTTGTATCCCTACTCTCTCCCTGACTTTTATCATGAAGGGGTGTTGGGTATCAGCATCCATTGAGATGATTATGCATTTTTTTCTTTAAGTTTGTTTATATGGTGGATTGTATTGACTTATTTTCATATGTTGAACCATCCCAACATCTCTGGGATGAAGCCTATTTGATCATGGTGAATATTTTTGATGTGTTCTTGAATTACTTTATTAAGTATTTTTGCATCTATATTCCTAAAGGAAATTGGTCTGAAATTCTCTTTCTTTGTTGAGTCTTTATGTGGTTTGGGTATCAGGGTGACTGTGGCCTTATAAAATGAATTTGGGAGTGGATGGGGGGTGAGGTGGGAGAAGGTGAGGGAGCAGAAGAAGGGGAGGGAGGCAGAACCGTTGTTGGTAGGGAAAATGAAAAAAAAATGTAATAAAAATGAAAAATAAAATAAACAATAAAATAAAATGAATTTGGTATGTTCCTTCTGTCTCTATTTTGTGGAATAATTTGAGAAGTATTGGCACTACTTTGAAAATACAGTAGAATTCCACACTAAAACCACATAGCCCTAGGCTGTTTTGGGAGAGGGGGCTGAGAGACTTTAAAGGACTGCCTCTATTTCCTTAGGGATGATAGGTCTATTTAAGTTGTTTATTTGGTCTCAGTTTAACTTTGGTGAGTGGTATCTATCTAGAAAATCATCCATTTCTTTTAGATTTTTCAATTTTTGTGGAGTACAGGGTTTTTAATTAGGACTTAATGATTCTTTGAATTTCCTTGGTGTCTGTTGTTATGTCCTCTTTTTCTGATTTTGTTAATTTAGATATTCTCCTTCCATCTTTTAGTTAGTTTGGATAAGGGTTTGTTTATCATGTTGATTTTCTTAAAAAACCAACTCTCTATTTCACTGATTCTTTGTATTGTTCCCTTTGTTTCTATTTTATTTAATTCCATAACTCGGTTTGATTAATTCCTACCATATACTCCTCTTGGGTGTTGTGGTAGTTTGAATGTATTTGGGTCCCATAATCTCATAGAGTGTGTCACTATTGAGAGGTGTAGCTTTGTTAGAGTGAGTATGGCCTTGTTGGAGGAAATGTGTTACTATGGAGCAGGATTTGAGGTACTTTTGATCAAGCTTCCCTCAGTGTGACTGTCAGATGAATTCCTGTTGCCTGCAAGATTTAGGATTCTCTGCTATCCCTGCAGCACCATATCTGCCTGCATGCCAACATGCTCCCTGCCATGATGATAATGGACAAAAACCTCTGAAACTGTAAGCAATCCCCCTCAATTAAATGTTTTCCTCAAAAGAGTTGCTGTTGTCATGGTGTCTCTTCACAGTAATAGAAAACCCTAAGACAGAAGTTGTTACCAGGGACTGGGATGCTGCTGTGAAAGGCTTGATTACATGTTTGTTTAGAGGAATTTGAACTTTGGTGGCTTAGGTTTGAAAAGCAGTGGAATGCTTTAATCACTGCTTAATGACCCATACTAGTAGGAGCATGGAAGACAGAGGTGCTAAGAGTTATTTGACCTATGGGGGGCTTACTCAAGAGGTTTCAGAGGAGAAGAATTTTATTATGTTGCCTAGAGATTATTCTTGTGATATTTTTGTGAAGAAAGTGGCTGCCTTTTGCCCTTGCCTAGAAAGTCTGCCTGAGGCTAAAGTGAAGAATTTTGAATTAATTATGTTGGCAGAGGAAATCTCAAAACAGCCTCTGTCATGTGGGTTTTTTTAGCAGTAACTCTAATGGAGATTTATAATGAAAAGAAATAAGCTGAGCAGGGTAAATTACAAAATGAAAATTTCGTGGAGAAAAGGAGCACCAGGAAGTGGAAAGGAACTAAATCCTGTGTTCAAGGAGATAAAAGGATTAAAAATGGAATAAAGGGAGTGGAAACCTTAGGGCAAGATCCCACCCAACTAAGTTTCCAACTTGTGGAAAGAAACTAAAGAAAAGCTTAGAGTTGAGTGTGGTGGGGCACACCTTTAATCCCAGTACTGAGAAAGCAGAGGCTGGCAGATCTCTGAGATTGAGGCCAGTTTGGTCTAGAGATCAAGTTTCAGGACAGCCAAGCTTAGGCAGTGAAGAACAGAAAGCTGGTGAATATGTAATTGAAGTAGGGGCAATGTTTTAGCCACAGTAAGCAGCAGAACCTGGCAGATTTGGGCATGATGTTCTGGCTTTAGAATTAAGGATAAAAGAAAGGAGTCATGGAATAAGGATGCTGAGGACAGACATGTGTCAGGGATGTTCCTGCATGGAGGCCTAGTAGAGAGGCCATTGCATGAAGCTGTGAAGTTGAAGCCTGAATTGTCTTGGAGAACCTAAGATATTAGAGATGTCAGAGTCATGGGATACCTGCTGAGGAGAGCTGCTGATAGAGAGTGTAACCAGCCCAAAAGGAAGAAGTGTGTTGCAGTCAACAAAGCTAAACAGAGTTGAAAAGTTGAAGACTGTTTTGACATCAGACACAGAGTTGCAGTGTTTGGAGCTTTCCCAACTGTTTTTCAGTCTTGCTTTGGTCCAGTATTTCCTCACTATACTCTCATCCCTACATTTTAGAATGGTAATTTATATCCTGTGACATTATATGTTGAAAGTATGTGAATTTTTTTTATTTTGCTTTTATACAGAATTACAGCTAAGAGATTGCATGAATCTCAGAAGAGACTTTGTACTTTAAACGTTATTGAGACTGTGATAGACTATAGGGTCTTTGTTATAAGCCTATGGGGACCAGGGAGTGGAATGTGGCAATTTGAATATAATTGGCCCCCATAATCTCATAGAGAGTGGCATTTAGGTGGTGTGGCTTTATTGGATTGGGAATGTCCTTGTTGGAGCAAGTGTGCCATTGTAGGGGCAAACTTTAAGGTTTCCTATGTTCAGGATAACACTTAGTGAGTCAGTTGACTTTCTGTCACCTGCAAGATATAGGACCCTTAGCTATCTCTTCAATACCATGTCTGCCTGGATGCCATCATGCTCCCCATCCTGATGATAATGGACTGAACCTCTGAAACTGTAAATGAGCCCCCTCAACTAAATATTTTTCTTAAAAGAGTTTCAGTGGTCATGGTGTCTTTTCACAGGAATAAAAACCCTAACTAAGATAGGTGTATTTGCTCTTTTTTTCTTCTAGAGCCTTCATGTGTGCTGTTAAGTTGCTAGAATGAGATTTCTCCAGTTTCTTTATGTAGGCACTTAGCGCTATGAATTTTCCTCTTGGTACCCACTTTCATTGTGACTCATGAGTTTGGGTATGTTGTGCAATCATTTTCATTGAATTCTAGGAAGGCTTTAATTTCTTTCTTTATTTAGGATTTTGCCTAGTAGTCATTCAGTAGAGAGTTTTTCAGCTTCCATGAGTTTGTAGGATTTATTGTTGTTTCTGTTGTTGTTGAAATCCAGCTTTAATCTATGGTGGTCTGATAAGATACAGGGGGTCACTTCAATTTTATTGTATCTGTTGAGATTGGCTTTATGACCAAGTATATGGTAAATTTGGGAGAAAGTTCCATGAGGTGATAAGAGAAAGGTATATTCTTTTGTGTTTTGGGTAAAATGTTTTGTAAGTACTTGTTAAGTCCATTGGTTTATAATGTCTATTAGCTCCATTATTTATCTGTTTAGTTTTTGTCTGGATGATTTGTCCATTGATGAGAGTGGGGTATTGAAGCCTCCCACTATCACTGTGTGAAAATCAATGTGTAGTTTAAGCTTTACTACTATTTTTCTTACAAATGTGGGTGCCCTTGCATTCAGGGAAGAGATGTTAAGGATTGTGATGTCATTTTGGTGGATATTTCCTTTAATGAGTATATAGTGTCCTCCCTATCTCTTTGAATTAATTTTGGTTTGAAATCTATTTTGTTAGATATTAGACTGGCTATACCAGCTTGCTTCTTAGAAAATCTTTGTCCAACCCTTTAAGGTAATGTCTATGTTGTGGCAGTAATGTTGAGGTAATGTCTATGATATTTCAGTCTGTTTCTTGTATACAGTCTAAGGATGGATCCTATTTTGCATACATTTTGTTAGTCTGTGACCTTTTATTGGGTAATTGAGGCCATTGATATTGAGAGATATCAATGACCAATGATTGTTAATTCCTGATGTTTTGTTGATAGTGAGTGGTGGTGGTGGTGGTGGTGGTGGTGGTGGTGGTGGCGGTGGTGTGTGAGTGTGTGTTGTTTCACTTCTTTTGGTTTTGCTGCTGTGAGATTGTTTCCTTTGTTTTAGTAGGTGTACTTAACCTCCTTAGGTTGTAATTTTTGTTCTAGTGTCTTCTATTGGCCTGCATTTGTAAACAGATATTGTTTAAATTTGACTTTAATCATGGAATATCTTTTCTCTATCTACAATGATTGAAAGTTTTGCTGGATGCAAATGGATGGAACTAGAAAAAAACATCCTGAGTGAGATAACCCAGACCCAGAAAGACAAACACAATATGTACTTACTTATAAGTGGATATTAAGTGTAAAGCAAAAGATAACCAGGCTACAATCCACAACAACCACAGAGAAGTTAGGTAACAAGAAGGACACTAATAGGGACATGTATGCATCCTCTTAGGAAGAGGAAATAGATAAGATCTCCTGAGTAAATTGGGAGCACAGAAGGAGGTGATAGGGGAGGGGGAAGGAGAACATGAGGGAATAGGATGGTTGAGTTGGGGAAGGGACAGAGACAGAGAGCAAGGAAAGAGATGTCTTGATAAAGGGAGCTATTGTGGGGTTAGGGAGAAACCTGGTGCTATAGAAATTCCCAGAAATCCACAAGGATGACCCCAGCTTAGACTCCAAGCAATAGTGGAGAGGGTGCCTGAACTGGCCTTCCCTGTAATCAGATTGATGACTACCCTAACTGTTATCATAGAACCATCATCCAGTAACTAATGGAAGCAGATGCAGAGATCCACAGCTAAGCACTGGGGCAAGTTACTAGAGTCCAGCCTAAGAGAGGGAGGAGGGATTATATGAGCAAGGTGGTCAAGATCATGATGGGGAAACCCACAGAGACAGCTGACTTGAGCTCGGGGGACCTCCCTGAGTCTGCACTGATAGCTAGGGAACCTGCACAGGACTGAACTAGGCCCTCTAAATGTGGGTGACAGCTGTGTGGCTTGGGCAGTGTGTGGGGCCACTGGCAGTAGGGCCAGGATTTATCCCTAGTGCATGAACTGGCTTTTTAGAGCCCATTCCCTATGGAGGGATACCTTGCTCTGCCTCAATATAAGGGAGGGAGTGCTTGGTCCTGCCTCACCTTGATATGCCAGACTTTGTTGACTCCCCATGGGAGGCCTTATCCTCTCAGAGGACTGGATGGGGGTGGAGTGGGGGGGGGATGTGGAGGAGGAGTAGGAGGGGGGGAGGAGGGGGGAATTGTAGTTGGTATGTAAAATGAAAAAAAAAAACCCTTTTAAATAACAAATGAAAGTTAAAAAAAAGTTTTGCTGGATATATTCGTCTGTGCTGGCTTCTGTGGTCTCTTAGAGTATGCAAGACATCTCTCCTTTCTGTCTTTTAGAGTCTCTGTTGAGAAGTCAGGTGTTATTCTAATAGGTCTATCTTTATATATTACTTGCTATTTTTCTCTTGCAGCTTTTAATATTCTTTCTTTCTTCTGTATCTTTAGTGTTTTGATTATTATGTGGCACAGACTCTTTCTTTTATGATCCAATATATTTGGTGTTTTGTATGCTTCTTGTGTTTCTATAGGCATCTTCTTCTTTAGTCTAGGAAAATTTTCTTCTATGATTTTGTTGAAAGTATTTTCTGGGCCTTTGAGATGGGACTCATTTTTATTCCTATTATTCTTAGATTTGATCTTTTCATAGTGTTCCAGATTTTCTGGATGTTTTGTGTCAGGAATATTTTAGATTTAAGATTTTCTTTGACTGATGTATCTATTTCTTCCACCACATCTTCAATATCTGTGATTCTCTTTTCCACCTCTTATACTCTGCTGGTGATGCTTGTGTCTGTAGTTCCTCTTCACTTACCTAAAATTCCATTTCCAGAATTAGCTTAGTTTGTGGGTTGTTTTTTTGTTTCATTTTGTTTTGGGTTTTTTCTTCCATTTTCAGGTCTTGAACATTTTTATTTGTTTCCTTCAACTATTTTTTTTCTTGGCTTTCTTGGATTTCTTTAAGAGATTTACTCATTTCCTCCAATTTTCCTCCAATTTGTTTGTCTTTTCCTCAATTTCTTTAAGGAATTAATTCACTTCTTCTTTAGGACTTTTATTGTCTTCATAAAGTTGGCTCTAATGTCATTTTCTTGTGCTCCAGCTATGTTAGATATTGATCCTACTTCTCTCTTCTCCTCACATCTGCCCTCTGCCCTTGCAACCTGCCCCCCCACACCAAAACCAAATTTAAAAGAAAACCCAAAATTTAAACAAAACAAAGCAAGAAGAAGAAGGAGGAGGAGAAGAAGGAGGAGAAGGAGAAAAAGGAGGAGAAGAAGGAGAAGAAGGAGGAGAAGGAGGAGAAGAAGGAGAAAAAAGAGGAGAAGAAGGAGAAAAAGAGGAGAAGGAGGAGAAAAAGAGGAGGAGAAGAAGGATAAAAAGAGGAGGAGAAGAAGGAGAAGGAGAAAAAGAGGAGGAGAAGGAGGAGAAAAAGAGGAGGAGGAGAAGGAGGAGGAGGAGAAGAAGAAGAAGAAGAAGAAGAAGAAGAAGAAGAAGAAGAAGAAGAAGAATCTTGTCACAGAAGCTGTAGTGTGTTCTGTTAAGTCACACAGTTTACCTTTTAGTCCATTCATCTTTACCTGCAAGTCTTTATTGCCGTGAGTCATTGGTCTGACTTGAGGCCTCTGGTTCCTGCTACACCACCGATAATGGGCTTTCACTGGGGCTCCTCTTGGATATCCTATTGTCCTGTGTCATGGAGATCCTGCTGTTTTGGATCTGTAGGTTCATCCCCTTTAAATGCTCCAACAGTTCATAGATTTGATGTATGTTGGGGTGGGCCAACTCACAGCCCTGGTTCTGGGCCTGGATGGTAGCTGGTTTGGTCAGCCTGCTAGCCCTCCCCATCATCACTACCCAGGTGAGCTCTCCAGTACTGCTTCAACTGGCTCACCCAAAGCATCCTACAGCAAGGAGAGGAGTCCTTTCTCCTCCTCTTAGGTCCTCAGATCTAGAACCTACACACTCAAGGCAAGATATACTATTTTGCCCAGGCAAGGTGCAGGGCCCTCTCTCCTGATTGCTGTAGGAGGAATACAAAGGGAAGGCAGGGGCAGACTTTCCTGCTCTCACACCCTCAGGGCTGACTCATCTGCATCCCTGACAACAGGGTCAGCTCTAGTGTGATGCCCAGACAGGGTACAGGGTCTGCTGTCCTGTGTGCTACAATGGGTGTTTGGCAGGGCTAGTTCTCTCACTCTCATGATGCTGGGGCCAGCTCTCTCACCTGCTACAGGTAGCAAAGGGTGGAGGTGGGAGGGCATCTTTCCCTCACCCATGCCACTGTATGGCAGAGGAGAGGGCAGGGTCAGCTCTGTGGCTCTCACATCCTTGGGGCTGACTCACCAGTCTTCCAACCACAGGATCACTCTAGTGTGCTGCCCAGATGAGGAGTAGAGGTACACTGCATTCCATTGATGATCAGGGCTAGTTCTCCCATTCTTGTGCCCCAGGGCCATCTCTCTCACCTGCCACAGCTGGTAACGAGTGAGGGGGGCATCTTTTTCTCACCCATGCCACAACAAGGCTGATGATGGGGGTGGGGTCATCTCTCCTATGCTTAAGCCCTCAGGGTTGGCTCACCTGCATCCCCAACCATAAGGTCAGTGTTAGGGTGCTGCCCGGGTGAGGTACACACTTGTGGTGAGGGGTGGGGCCATTTCATGCACTCTCTTAATTGTAATCCCCCTATAAAATCAAAATCAAAAAGCAGATCACATACTTCCAACATACAATGGCACAGGATATACATTATCATTTCAAAACATAGGGAAGAGAGCACAGTGAGGAAACACTGGACAAAAACAAGACTGAAAAACCAGCTGAGAAAACCACAAACTGCATCTCCACGTTGGCTGTCAAAACACTCTTCAGATCTCCAACTGCTTTTAGCCTTATTGACTGCAACACTCCTTTTTTTGGGCTGGTTCTACTCCCTGTTAGCAGCTTTCCCCAGCAGGTATCCCAAGCTCTGGCATCTCCAACATCTTGGGGTCATCAAGGTAATCCAGGCTTCAACTTCACAGCTTCACACAATGGCCTCTCTAGACCTCCCCTCAGGGACACCCCTGACACATGCCTTGCCTCAGCAGCTTTCCTGAGTCACAGAGGCAAATTCCATAGCCCCTTTCTTCTGTCCTTCACTCCAGAACCCCATGACTGAAGCTGCGAAGTTTTGCTGCTTACTGGGGCTGGAACATGCCCCCTTCCCTCACTCAATTACATCTTCACCAATGTTCTGGTTTTGATCGTTTCTTTCACTGACTAAGCTTGGCTGTTCTGGACTAGATCTGTAGACCAGACTGGCCTCAAACTCAGAGAGCCACCAGCCTCTGTCTCTGGAGTATTGGGATTAAAGGCATGCCCCACCATACCCAGCTCTAAGCTTTTCTTTAATTCCTTTTTACAAGTTGGAAATTTAGCTGAGTGGGATTTTGCCCTGAGATCACCACTCCCTTTATTCCATTTCATAATGTGTTTGTCTCTTTGAACACAGGATTTAGCTCCATTCCACTTCCTAGTGCTCCTATTGTACATTTTATATTTATTCTTGCTTAGTTTGCTCCTTTTCATTAAAAAGCTTCACTGTAGTTAACACTAATCATCACATGACAGAGTTTATACTAGGCTATTTTGAGTTTTCCTCTGCCAATGGAATTAATCCAAATCTCCTTACTTTAGCCTCAGGCAGACTCTTCAGACAAGGGCAAAAGCAGCCACATTCTTCACCAAAATATCACAAGAACAATCTCTAGGCAACATTCCAACACTGCTCTCCTGAAATCTATGGATTTCAGGCCTCCAATGTTCAAATCACCCTTAGCACCACTGTCTTCTATGCCCCTACTATTATGGCCCCTTAACCCCCACTTAAAACATTTAGCTGCTTTCCTAGTCCAAAGTCCCAAAGTTCATATTCCTCTAAAAACATGGTCAGGCCAATCACAGCAATACCACAGTCCCTGGTACCAACTTCTATCTTAGTGAGTGTGTCTATTGCTGTGAAGAGATACCATGACCATGGTAACTCTTATAAAGGAAAACACTTAATTGGGGCCAGCTTATAGTTTCAGAGGTGTAGTTGGCAGTTGCAGGTAGACATGATGCTGGAGAAGGAGCTGCAGGCAGCAGAAGGAGTCTGTACTCACACTGGGTATAGCTTGAGCATAGGAGACCTCAAAGCCCATCCCCACAGTGGCACACTTCCTCCAACAAAGCCATACCTACTCAAAAAAAGCCACACCTCCTAATAGTGCCACTCCCTAGGGGAGCCATGCTCTTTCAAACAACCACAACATCCTTCCCTACCTTTCCACAGCCCAAATTCAATGAATTCCTGCCTATCCCTGGGCCACTTCCAGGGAAGTGCTTTCTCTTGAGAAACACTTGAATTCCTTACAGCAAAAGTCTCCAAGAGATTACTCAGGAATCAGTTTTCCATCAATAGTGCAAGGAAACTCCTTTTCCACAATGGATTTCCAATTTCCAAGGATGATGGAATCTCCTGGTGGGAACAAGATCTTCAGATCTTTACTGTAGAAAGTAAGTACAGAGAAGTCATATGAGAGAATGAGAAAACAGATAACAAAACAAGCTATTATTAATTTATAAGTGAAAATTTTCAGTTCTCACATTAATATACAGTGAGAACAAGAAGATTCAAATAGGATGTTGCCCAAACACCTAAGACTAGACAAATTCCAGTTTAGACATATTAATATGTAAGAAAACCTTCACCAGTGAGAAGAACAGAAAAAGCTTCAGTCTAGAATCTACACTTGATACAGAATAGACTCCTTAGACTATAGACCATTAATGGCTATAAGTGTGACATGAACTTCAACCAGAATTCATCAGTTGATAAACATGAACATATAAATCTATCTAACAGAGAATAGTGGCTATAAACAAATCTTAATGGACCTGCCCCACATTAGTAAATAGGGGAGCATTTCTACCACTGATAAAGCCTATAAATGTCATACAAGTGGGAAAGTCTTCCATCAGGTCTCAATCTTAAAACATCATAGACCTCACACTAGAGAGAAAGCCCATAAATGTAAGGAATATGAGAAACCTTTCAGTCAGAGCTCAAGTCTTAATCAAAATTAAAAAATCATACTAGAGAAAAATCCAGTAAATGTAAAGTACCTGATTAATCCTGTAAAATGTCAGATAAACCCTGAAGCCAGAGAGTATACATAATCCAGCACAAGAAAATTCATGCCACAGGGCTGGAAAGATGGCTCACCAAATAGGGACACTTACTGCTCCTGCTGAAGACCTAGGTTTGGTTCCCAGAACCCATATAGCATCTCACAAGCACATGTAACTCAAATTCCAGGGGATCCAATGCCCTCTTCTGATTCCCATAGGCTCCTGCATGAACATGGTGCACATGCATACAAAGTTCATACCAAAGCCAAGTCTTGCAAATGTAACATCTATAGTGTGCAACTTATTCAGCAACAGAAAGTTAAAAAGACAATGCTCTATAGGTGTACCATGTGTAGCAGTGACTTCTGCCATACTTCATACCGAGTTGCATCAGAGGGTCCATTGTCAAGAAAAGTCCTGTGAGCTAGACACAGTGGCACATACCTTTAATCTCAACATTCAGCTACAAAGGCAAGTGGATCTCTGAGGATCTGAGGCCAGCCCAAGGTATATGATACCCTGTCGTTAAAAATAAATAAAGAAATCCTATGAGTATGGTGAATGTGGGTAAGTCTATACTGAACAGCAAAGAACTCTTTTCAGGAGAAAATAAACTTTACATGTGTATTGAGTGTGGGAAAGACTTCATATTGAATCCCCACAGTATTCAGCATCCAAGTGTGCATGTAATGTAATGAGCTTTCAATGAAACTTCATGCCTTATTCAGCACTGCAATGTGCACAGAAAAATAGAAATCATCTGAATATAATGATCACAAAGAAAGTTTTTGTCATAATTCAGATCTTACTGTGCAACAAGAAGCTCCCACTAGAGAGAAAGTCTTTGTGATGCACAGGAAGAGAACTTCAGTCACAGAGCACACCTCATTCAACATGAAATAATCCATACCAAAAGAAACCTTATGAATGCAATGAACTTGGTGTGGTTGGTTGGAATGAAAATTGCCCCCATAGGTCCATAGGGAGTGGTACTATTAGGAGGTGTGCCCTTGTTGGAGTTAGTGTGGCCTTGTTAGAGGAAGTGTAGCACTGGGGTTGGGCTTGAAGGTTTCAGAAGCTCAAGATGAGCCCAGTAATATACTCTCTTCCTGCTGCCTGCCAACCCAAATGTAAAACTTTCAGCTACTTCTTCAGCACCATATCTGCCTGCATGTCACCATGCTTCCCACCATGATAATAATGGACTAACCTTCTGCACCTGTAAACAAGCTCCAATTAAATGCTTTCCTTTATAAGAGTTGCCATGGTTGTGGCATCTACTCACAGCAATAAAAACCCTAACTAAGACACTAGGGAGACATTTGATAAAATTCAGGCCTCATTCAGCATGTGAGAATTCACAACAGGAAGTCATATGTGTACTGACTGCCATAAAGTCTTCAGTCACAGTTCAGTGTCAGATAATTCATACCAAAGACAACCCCTCTGAATGTGATAAGTATTGGGAAGTTTTTGTAGTGTTAAATTATTATTTGGCTTTTGCAAATCCATACCAGAATATATTAAATGTGATTCATTCTCTTGATTTTTTTCATACCTGTGGTAGTTTAAATGTAATTGGCCTCCATAAGGTCATAGGGAGTGGCACTATTAAGAGGTGTGGCCTTGTCAGATTAGGTGTGGTCTTGATGGAGGAAGTGTGTCACTGTGGAAGTTGGCTTTGAGGTCTCACATGTTCGAGCTATGTGTCTCTGACCACTTCCTATTGCCTGCAGGATCAGTATGTAGCTCCTTCTCCAGCACCATGTCTGTCTGCATGCTGCCATGTCCCTCCATTATGATAATGAACTAAATCTCTGAAACTGTAAGCCACTCAATTGAAGATTTTCCTTTACAAGAGTTGCCATGGTCATGGTGCTTCTTCACAGCAGTAGAAACCCTAAGACAATACCTTAGTCACAACTGAGTAATATGGACTAGGGTAAAATCCCACTACTGCATATGGGAAAGCCATCAACTGAAGAAACTACTTTGTTGGTTCAGTGTCTGATTCATACCATGCAGAAAGTCTATGAAGTCAGTTAAGGTTTACACACAAGAGGCCATTCAGCTGTACTAAATATTCCTTCAATATCAATATATACTCAAGAGTATATTTGAGTATGATAAATTTGGGTATGATAAATATGACAAACCTTTAAGGGGAGTTGATCTGTCATAGTCAGAATGTCAGATGAGAATCTGTGTTAATGCAAATTGTAAAATCATAATATCTTGCTGCAAGCCACCGGAAAATGTAATGGAATTCAGCTACTATCACAAAAGCTACTACTTGGAAAAGTCAAGGACTTCTCCAAAGGTCAAGCCATGGCTTAAGAAATCTTGGTGATATTTTAGCTTTTGTATGTATATTATCTGGTTCCTGCAGTGATTTTCTTGTAATGCTATGCATGGTTCCAATAACTCCTAACAGTGTATTTATCTAAAATGCCTATCAAGCATCCAAAGCCAAACGAAACAACACCAATCTCCTAGGTCAGGTGGATAGCTTTATTTCTTGTGCAATTTAGGGAGAGACCCCCCTTCCTTACGGCCTACTAATAGACTCCTAATTTCTTACCTAACCACTTCTGTGAATGTAGATTGAGCACATAAATTCCCTTCTTGACTAACCGATCATTAGCACTCATTTGGGTTGTAAAAGAAAGCCTGACAACCACTGCCTGAGGAAAATTCTTAGCTGCCTTTATGACAACATAAGAATTCAAGCCTGGTGACCTTGCTCTACCTGAGGATCACTATGGCTTGGGTTTCCTCAGAAACGGGGAGCTGAGGTCTAAGGAGAATGAAGAGAGGATATTGAGGATTTGGGCTGGAGAGGATTTTTGACTAGAGAACTAGAGGTCAGGATGGAAGATGAGAAAGAGCCAGACAGGAAAGTACTAGATGGGTAAGAACATGATGAGAAGGACCTAGATGAGGCAGAACTAATATGAGAGAATTAAGATAGAACATAGAGGGGACAACAGATAAAGGTAGAAACAAATGAGGCAAGAAAGGAGCTAGGCATGAGAACAGGACTGAAGCTATGTAAATAGAATTTTATCCCAGAGGAATAAAGTTGATGGACAAAGAGCTTAGTGTACTTAGATTCATTTCCCAAAAATAAGTCTCGCTCTTCGTAGTTTCTCTTCTGAGCCCCTGGGAAGTATATTTTAAGGCTGGTTCTTTAATAATATACAAGACTATCTACACCAGATGAGACTGATAAAACACAAATGGTGAAATTTGCCGTTGTACTTTGGACTTTATCCAATATCAAAGTATTGGAGGGAAAATTTTTGTGTGCATAAATGTTCATGTTTAGTCCCAGCTTTTCAGTGTAGATTAATCTAATGAGAGAGAGAGAGAGAGAGAGAGAGAGAGAGAGAGAGAGAGAGAGAGAGAGAAAGGAGAAAGAAGGAAAGAAAAGAAAGAAAGAAAGAAAGAAAGAAAGAAAGAAAGAAAGAAAGA
>CABHPP010122219.1:575-17739 GCA_902168425.1 Peromyscus attwateri | reverse complement strand
CCTACTTCCTGCCTAGCCACTGGCCAATCAGTGTTTTATTAGCAATACATTTGCCATACAGAACATCCCACAGCAAGAAAGTAATTGAGGAAGACACCAGAAAATGGAAGGGCCTACCATGTTAATAGATTATATAAATTAATATTGTATAATGGTCATCCTACACAGAGCAATTAACACATTAAATGTAAATTCAATCAAAATTACAACACTGTAGCCACAGCCTTTTCTCTGTCCTGCCTTACCCTGTCCTGTGGACACCTATAAATAATCATTCAGAGGCTTAATATTAATTATAATTGTTTGGCTGATGCCTCAGGCTTATTACTAGCTAGTTCTTACATCTTAAATTAACCCATTTCTATTAATATATGTATTGCCATGTGGCCAGTGGCTTACTGGTATTTTCACATCTTGCTTCTTGGGTGGCTTACTGGCTTCTCCTCAACTCCGCCCTCTTCTCTCTGTATCTCTGCTTGGATTTCCCCTGGCTATATCCTGCCTTGCCATAAACCGAAGCAGCTTCTTTATTAATCAGTGGTAATAAAGCATATTCATAGTGTAGAAAAAGACATCCCACAGCACAGCACCATTATGAAATCTCAACATGAATAATGACAACACCAGTTGATCTGTCAACCTGGACAGTGGAAAATCACAAAGTCCCACACTTCAGGCAATCAATGCCAGCTGAGAGAGGGAGAATAAGTTTTCCCTGGAGATGTGCACCCTAATAGGTTATTCAATCCCAAGTGATCAGCACTAAACACATGCACATACAAATGGACTGAGTATGTTATATACGTATGTGTGCATGTGTGTGTACATAGGTCATGCAATTAAGAGGGAGGTGGGGCCATGGGAGGAGTTGAGGTTGAAAGGGGTGGAGTAGAAGTTATGTAAATGTGGTTTAGTTTAGTTGTGTATAAAATTCTGTAGAATGCCGGGCGTTGGTGGCGCACGCCTTTAATCCCAGCACTCGGGAGGCAGAGGCAGGCGGATCTCTGTGAGTTCGAGGCCAGCCTGGGCTACCAAGTGAGCTCCAGGAAAGGCGCAAAGCTACACAGAGAAACCCTGTCTCGAAAAACCAAAAAAAAAAAAAATTCTGTAGAAAATAATTTTTAAAACAGCATATTTTTCACAAGCATATAAAAATTCTTAAAATTAGCCGGGCGTTGGTGGCGCACGCCTTTAATCCCAGCACTCGGGAGGCAGAGGCAGGCGGATCTCTGTGAGTTCGAGGCCAGCCTGGGCTACCAAGTGAGTTCCAGGAAAGGCACAAAGCTACACAGAGAAACCCTGTCTCGAAAAACCAAAAAAAAAATTCTTAAAATTAATATGAAAGCACAAAAAAAACAAGTATAGTCAAAGCAATTCCAAACAAAATGAATACTACTGGAGGTATCATCTTAACTACACTAAACTTATATACTACAGAGTCATGAGTAGTTTTATACTACAGAGCTATTGGTGGGTTGTAAATAAATAACATAGTACTGGCACAAAAATAGACACATGATCAATGGAATAGAATAGAATGGAAAAATCAAGAGCCTAGATACAAATCCACACAATTATACCTAACTCATTTTTTAAATAAACCTGCCATATATATATATATATATATATATATATATACATATATATGTATATATATACATATATATGAAAAGAAAGTATTTTCAACAAATGGTGCTGTATGAAAACTGGATTTTAATATGTAGGGAATGAAACTAGATCCTCATCTCTCACCCTAAACAGAACTAAACACCAAATTGATCAAGGGACTCAACCTAAGTCATGTCACCCTGTAACTGTTAGAGGAAAAGAGCCAAGAATATGATTCAACTTATGGACACATGTCATAGCTTTCTGACATGACTCTGTCAGCATAGTAGATAAGACAACAAAACAAATGGGATCCCTTGAAACTAAAATTTTCTGGACAAGAAAATGTACTGTCAAGTACAGGGGCAGCCCACAGAAAGGGAGGAATTATTTTCCAGCTGTATATTCAATTAAGAATTGGTGTGAAAATATACAAATAACTTAAAAAATCTAAACATGAAGAAAACAAATGATGCAGTTTAAAAATGGGCTATGAACCTGAACATAAAGTTCTCAAAATAAGAAATAAATGTGGCTAGTAAACACTTCTAAAATCCTTCACCATCGAGGAAATGCAAATTAAAACTACATTAAGAATCCAGGCCGGGCGGTGGTGGTGCACGCCTTTAATTCCAGCACTCGGGAGGCAGAGCCAGGCGGATCTCTGTGAGTTCGAGGCCAGCCTGGGCTACCAAGTGAGTTCCAGGAAAGGCGCAAAGCTACACAGAGAAACCCTGTCTTGGAAAAAAAAAAAAAAGAATCCATTTAACTCCAGCTAGAATGGTCATCATTTTAAAAAAAACAAATAACAACAAATGCTATTACAAATGTGGAGAACAGGGAACCCTTATACACTGTTCGCAGCAGTGGAAACTAGTGCAGCCACTCTGGAAATCAGTCTGGATGCTTCCCAGAAAGCTGAAACAGAACTACCATATGACCCTGCTATGCCGTTCCTGGCCATACAACAAAGGACTCTACGTCTGACCAAAGAGGTGCTTGCGTCTCCATATTCACTGTTGCCTTACTCACAGTTGCCAGGAAATGGAATCAGCCTCAACAGTCATAAACTAATGAATGTATAATGAAAATGTGGTGCCTATAGACAAAGGAATGCTATTCATCTGTAAACAAAAAGGACAACCAGATTTTCAGATAAATGGATGAAACTGGGGGAAATCATTCTGAGCTAGATAACACAGGCCCAGATAGATAAAACCCAAATTGCTTCAGTTCTTTAGCTCTATGTGCTTATGTTGCAGTGCCTGTAGAATTAAAAAATAAAAATGTAGAAAGGAGTTATTCATGGGTACTAAGAAATAGAGGACAGTAGAGCACAGATAAAATGTAAATAGAAGAGGGAATCCTGGGGGTAAGAAAGTATAAACAGAGACTTTCTTCAGCTTTCTTATTTTTATTAATATTGTTCCAACATAAAAACTATCTTAGACAAATGAAAGTTGTTCCATACAGAAAACCAGAAATGGGGAAAGGAAAAAGAAATAGTTACTGAAAAATTGTTAGGTGGATGGCAGTACAAATGAACTCCCCAAGGGCTAATGATATGCTGTTGGTTTATAATCATGGAGTGAGACGTGTACACAAAATAAGAAAGAAGAGCCACAGTTCGTTAGACAACCCTAATTCAATAGTAAATTTTGTAAGCAGCACCCCCTCTGAAAAAGAAAACAGACATGGATGTAGGAGGGGAACATTTTGCGAAGAATAACACATTCTGGGGAGTGCAGGGAGATGAGAGATAGTGATAGGGAGGTAAAATGATAAAAAATACACTGTAAACATGCATGAAATTCCCAAAGCATAATAATAATAATAATAATTTTAATTTTAATTTTTATAATTAATTTAATTTTACATATCAGCCACGGATTCCCCTGTCCTCCCTCCTCCCGCTCCCCCTCCCCCCAATCTACCCCCCATTCCCATCTCCTCCAGGGCATGGACTCCCCTGGGGATTCAGCTCAGCCTGGTAGATTCAGTCGAGGCAGATCCAGTCCCCTCCTCCCTTCACCCAGGCTGAGCAAAGTGTCCTAGCATAGGCCCCAGGCTCCAAAAAGCCAACTCATGCACTAAAGACAGGTCCCGGTCCCACTGCCTGGGGGCCTCCCAGACAGTTCAAGCTAATCAACTGTCTCTCTTATCCAGAGGGCCTGGTCCAGTTCCATGGGGGCTCCTCAGCTATTGGTTCATAGTTCATGTGTTTCCACTAGTTTGGCTATTTGTCCCTGTGCTTTTTCCAATCATGGTCTCAACATCTCTCTCTCATACAATCGCTCCTCTCTCTCCCAGAGCTCCACCTGGGGCCTGGCGGTGGATCTCTGCATCCGCTTCCCTCAGTCATTGGATGAGATTTCTAGCACAACAGTTAGGGTGTTTGGCCATCTTATCACCAGAGTGGGTCAATTCAGGCTTTCTCTCGACCATTGCTAGTAGTCTATTGTGGAGGTATCTTTGTGGCTTTCTGGGGACCTCTCTAGCACTTTGTTTCTTCCTATTCCCATGGGGTCTTCATTTATCATGGTCTCCTATTCCTTGTTCTCCCTCTTTGTTCTTGATCCAGTTGGGGTCTCCCGCTCCCCTAAGCTCTCTTTTCCCTGACCCTTGCCCTTCATTACCCCCCTCCCCCCGCCTCATGTCCACTTTGCTCATATAGATCTCATCCATTTGTCTGTCGTTGGGTGATCCCTTTGTCTTTCTTAGGGTCCTCTTTACTAGGTAGCTTCCCTGGAGTTGTGAGTAGCAGTCTAGTGATCCTTTGTTTTACATCTAGTATCCACCTATGAGTGAGTACATACCATCTTTCTGAGTTTGGGTTACCTCACTCAGGATGATTTTTCCAGATCCATCCATTTGCCTGCAAACCTCATGATGTCACTGTTTTTCTCTGCTGAGTAGTACTCCATTGTGTATACGTACCACATTTTATTTATCCATTCTTCAGTTGAAGGGCATCTAGGTTGTTTCCAGGTTCTGGCTATTATGAATAATGCTGCTATGAACATAGCTGAGCATGTGCCCTTGTAGTATGATTGAGCATTCCTTGGGTATATGCCCAAGAGTGGTATAGCTGGGTCTTGGAGGAGATTGATTCCCAATTTTCTAAGAAAGTGCCACATTGATTTCCAAAGTGGCTGTACAAGCTTGCATTCTCACCAACAGTGGAGGAGAGTTCCCCTTGCTCCACATCCTCTCCAGCATAAGCTGTCTTCAGTGTTTTTGATCTTAGCCATTCTGACAGATGTAAGATGGTATCTCAGAGTCATTTTGATTTGCATTTCCCTGATGATTAGGGATGTTGAGCAATTTCTTAAATGTCTTTCAGCCATTTGAGCTTCATCTGTTGAGAATTCACAAACAGAGACTTTTTTTTGTCCCATCTGGTCCTGCAGCCACTTTTAAAATAGTCACTGAGGTTTATATTAATTATAAATGTTTGGATGATGGCTCAGGCTTATAACTAACTAGTTCTTACACTTAAACTAACCCATTTCTATTAATCTAATGTATTGCTGTGTGGCTGTGGCCTTACTGGTCTGCTAGCATCTTGCTTTTTGGGCTGCTGGCTGGTGTCTCTTTTGACTCCACCCTTCTTTCTCCCTGTATTCAGCTTAGTTTTCCCACCTAGCTATATTCTGCCTTGCTATAGGCCAAATCAGCTTTATTTATCAACCAATGAGAGCAACACATATTAACGTTATACAGAAAGACCATCCCACAGCAGGAATGTTGAGAAGGGGAGTAGAGAAGAGAGAACAGAAGAAATGGTTAATCACAAAGAAGGGTGTATGACAAAGCCATATGCAAAGCTACTCTATGTGTCCCAACTTAAAATACTATTCTCTTAAAGTCAGAGGGTAGATACACTGCATAGCTAGATAATTTTCATGTTTATAGAAGCCAAGAGTTACTTAACAAAAATCCTAGTAACAGATAGGGACATCTCCATATGACATCTTGGTCAAGGAGATTTCACAACCAAAAATAAATATAGGTTCCTGCCATTCCTTTCTGTTACAAGCCAGAAAAAGAGTATAATAACCTATTGCATCAGATGCCACACACCTTGGATGTATGATATAACAAGCTAGAAACATCTTCCCTGATGGCTCGATTTCATAGTACCAGAAGGTGCTGTGCAGGCTGCTAGAGAGAAAAGACATCAAGGATTGTATTAGTAAGGATTCTCTAGAGTGACTTACAAGCTATGGTTCTGCTAATCCAACACTATATGACTGCGAACAGGAAGTTCAAGAATTAGGAACTGGGTGGTGGTGATACACGCCTTTAATCCCAGCACTCGGGAGGCAGAGCCAGGCAGATCTCTGTGAGTTTGAGGCCAGTCTGGTCTACAGAATGAGATCCAGGACAGGCACTAAAACTACACAGAGAAAACCTGTTTGGGGGGAAAGAAAAAAAAGGAAGTTCAAGAATTGAGTAGTTGCTCAGTCCATGATGCTGGATGTCTCAGCTGTTCTTCATTAGACACTGGATCCTCAAAGAAGTAAGGTCTAAGCTCAGTGAAGGAATGGATTTGCTATCAAGGAAAGGGCAAGCAGGCAATAAGAAAAAGCTTCCTTCTTCCATATTCTATATAGGCTTTCAGCTGAAGACATGGCTCAGATTATGTCTGAATTAAAGATCTGGATTAAAGGCATGTCTTCCTACCTCAAAGATCCAGATTAGAAGTGTATATTCCTACTTCAAATTAAGCAAAAATTCCTAACAGGTATGTCCTGCATTTTTATGTAGCTGGTTATAGATGTAGTCAAATTGACAACCAAAAATACCCATCACAAGTCCATCTCTTGTTAACTTGACACACAATCATATCTTCTTATGTCATGCTTAATTTCCAAATGAAAATAATAGCCAGATCATAATAACACTTAAGCATGATATAACTATTCTATGTACAATTGCAAATGCATTATATATTAAACAA
The DNA here is from genome assembly GCA_902168425.1 of Peromyscus attwateri. Classification (NCBI taxonomy): domain Eukaryota; kingdom Metazoa; phylum Chordata; class Mammalia; order Rodentia; family Cricetidae; genus Peromyscus; species Peromyscus attwateri. The sequence goes on along the minus strand of CABHPP010122219.1, from coordinate 11,168 downwards.
GGTCATAATTATGCCTAACATGATATCTATCACTATCCCTCATATAATCACAAATGCATTATAAGTTTATAATAGGTGGCAGTGTTCCTTTAAGGATGTTCTTTAGTATCTCAAACTTAAATATGATAACCATTGATATTCTCTTAGCTGATGCTATATTACATAATATAGAAATCGAGGAAAGAAAATACAAATATCTGCACAAATACATTCTTAACAAAATATGACAGAAACATTCATGTCAATTATTGTGGTGGTTGGAAAGAAAATGGCCCCCAAAGGGAGTGACACTATTAGGAGGTGTGGCTTTACTGGAGTAGGTGTGGCCTTGTTGGAGGAAGTTTGTCACTGTAGGGGTAGTCTTTGAGGTTTCTTTTGCTCAAGCTTCACTCTGTGTGACACACAGTTCACTTTCTTTTTTTTTTCCTTTTTTTATTATTAAGAAATTTTCTATTCACTTTTCATACCAACCACAGATCCCCCCTCTTCCCATTCCCAACCTTCCCCCCCAACCCACCCCCCCATCCCCACATTTCTCAAGTCAAGGTCTGGGGAGTCAGCAGAGCCTGGCACACTCAGCTTCACTCTGTGTGACGCACAGTCCACTTTCTGTTGCCTTCTGATCATGATATGGCCAGCACCATGTCTGCTTATACACCACGCTCCCTACCATGATGATAATGGACTAAACCTCTGAAACTGTAAACTGCCACCTCAATTAAATGTTTTCCTTTATAAGAGTTGCCATTGGTCATGGTGTCTCTTCACAGCAATTAAAACCCTAACTAAAACAGAAGTTGGTACCAGGGACTGGGGTATTGCTGTGATAGGCCTGACCATGTATTTGTTTGGAGGAATTTGGACTTTGGTACTTTGAGTCAGGAAAGAAGTGGAATGCTTTAAGCACTGTTTAATGAGCCATAGTAATAGGAGCATAGAAGACAGTAATGTTGAGTTATTTGAACTGTGGAGGGCTTACTCAAGATGTTTCTGCTAATATTCTGACCCACCCCTTGAAATCCTGCCCCTTGGCACCACCCTGCATTCTGATGTAAAAGCCTCATTTTAAGAAAAAACTCCTCCCCTCCCTCTCTCTCTCTCCCTCCCATCCCTCTTTCCCCACCAGGCGGTGTTCACACCTCTGCTTTTTTCTCTTCTCTTTTCTTCCTCTCTCTCCTTTCCCTATCTTTCTTTCTATCTTTTTAATAAACTCTTTCCATGCAGATGCAGTGCCTGGGTTGTGAATGAATTTCCACCACCCCACCACCACCACCACCACCACCACCACCACCACCACTGCCACCGCCATGTCCAGATGGCATGTCTCACCCACCACTCGCTGCTACATCTACCCAGCATGCCAGCATATTTTTCCTCACACATGGGATACCCTCAGGGTCTCCCATGCAGTGTATCATAACATTGGTGCTAGTGACTGGGCAGAGGTCCTCCTGGTGCATTTCTCCTGCCTGCTGGCAGTCTGATACACCCTAGGAGCCCTGGAACATTCAACACTCACTTCATCCAATATCAGCATAATCAGTAAGCCCCCCTTCAGTAAGCCTCCCTTTTGGCCATTTTCCCACAAGAGAGGTTTCATCTTAGTTTGCTCACTGGTACCACGTGTCTTTTGGGCTTTAAGTCCTTTGGCCCCTATCCCTAAGCAACAGCATATAGAGACAGCCTGTGCCCACTCAGTTCCATGGCCCATAGCCTTTGGTATGATGGTCTATTGGCATATTGTGCCATTTGTTGGCCCTCGCTGACCCTCTGGGATGCTGGAGGTCAGTCCACAGGACCTTATACCGCACTGTGGAAATGAGCCTACCCTCTCCTCTCCCAGCTCCCACTGCCCCTGCCCCCCACCACTGCTGCCAACCCATGGCTTAAGTTCATTCCTCTGCAACTGCTCGAACCATGCCACAGGCCGGGGGTCCCTCTCTCTTGCCCAGCTGTACTGCTACTTTGTTTCTGGTCCCCTCCACAGCACCACCTCAGAGCTCCAAGCATTAACCATAAAAGTTTCCCAGAAAGACTTTTCTCCATTTTTCTTTCACAAAGTCTATTTCCTACATGTGAATGGAAATGTATGATGGATGTGGCCACCTATATTTCTTTCTGACTGACTTTTTTTTTTTTTTTTTTGGTTTTTCGAGACAGGGTTTCTCTGTGTAGCTTTGTGCCTTTCCTGGAACTCACTTGGGAGACCAGGCTGGCCTCGAACTCACAGAGATCCACCTGCCTCTGCCTCCCGAGTGCTGGGATTAAAGGCGTGCGCCACCACCGCCCGGCTTCTGACTGACTTTTAAATGCCTCAGTTTATATGTTTCTTATCTGTTCAGTTTATTTTGGGAAAAAAAACCTCACATGACCACGTGATCAGTTGCCATATTTGATAAGAGCTGTCACATGGTCAGGCAGACACCATCTTTGCTAAGGTCAAAGAGGGACAGTTCATATGACCTCACTGCCATCTTTACTAAGGACAGCAAAAAGTTGCTTCCTGACTCAGTTATGGGTGGGGCACCCAGTGCTCAGGCCATCTATACTGGGGAGAGGTCAGGAAATTGCCTCGTGCTAAGCATTGTTTTATGGATCGAGGAAAGTCCTCCAGTCTTGGCCTAGCATTCCCCAGCTGCTGCTCTCAGGCTTGAGCAGGTGGGGCCTAGAGACCTATCCTCCTCACATGCTGGCAATATAGCCAACTTGCCAGCTTATTTCATTGCCTGACTCAGTGGGTAGGGGCAGCACGCTCCTATGCCAGGATAATGTAGCAACAATAATGCTTAAGAGATTTTAAATCTTTTTTAAATGCCATGTATTTTATCTTTGATATTGCAAGAAGACATCTGAGAGATCTTGAACCTTTCCTTGGGAAAAGTTTTTAGGTCTCTTTATAAATGATTCAGGATATAAATACTAGTTACAAAAATATAAATTTAAACTTCTCATCAGGCCAAAGACTTCTCTATGTCCAATCTGTACCTTGCTCTCTCTAAACAAAAAATGTATATGCTTTTAACCAAAATCTGTAATTTCAATAATATATCTAAAACTTTTATGTTCTTTTAGAAAATAAAAATTCATATAAACTTCACAGGATCAAAAGAAATCATTGGATCCACTTTACAGAGGTGAAACAAGTTCCAGATAAATGAGTTTTCAGTTTTCCTCACCTTTCTATTCCTGAGGATGGTATTTCTCTCCCTCCTGGTCTCCCTTTCCCAATTACTAAGACTATGGGCCAAGAGGTTCCAAATAAGTTCACAAATTTTAACTCTGTCTCTAGTCTATATCTGTTTCAGTGGGTTTCCATTTAGCCAACTGACACATCCAGGCACTGGCTACAGACTTCAACCTGTGAGATGACATGGACCTGCTAAAGGCTGATATGGTCCAGCCAAAATGTAACTATTTCCTATCTCTACAGCTAGGTTTCCTCCTTACCTTTGACTAGCCAGAGTCCTGAACACCTGTGCCCCATTTCAGCTTAAAGCAGTTATGGAAGAGAGTGCATCATCCTGTGCTCCCTGTTCCCAAGACAGGCTAGAAGGTGGGATTAAAGGTTAAAAAAAAAACCTGACATAGGGAACAAATTGGCTACTGAATGACCATTGATATACCAGGAAACTGGACCCAATATTGTCAATTGATATGTATTGGCTAGAATGGTTCCGCAATAGGATGGGACACTTGACCTTCTTCATGCAGAACCAGAGAGGTATTGTATGACCTTAAGAAATAATTATTTCTATATAAAACATTCAGGAATATAATCTGGCTGTACCCAAACATCAGTACTACAGCTACAGGGCCTTAAAATGGTAATAGATTCAGATATCACTGCCAACAGCTTTAAAAATGTCTCTCCTTACTCAAAGTCTATTCAGGCTTAAGAATCTATGCCTCCTTGTCCTTGCTAACTTCATTAAGCCATGACTAACTGGGAAACCTATATATTCAGATTTAACTTATAAATATGTGTGTGTGTGTGTGTGTGTGTGTGTGTGTGTGTGTGTGTACTTTCAAAGTTAATTTAAATACATTTAACAGATTTTGTTCCCCCAGTCCTCAAACACCTGTAGAGATCTGAGAATATGGCATTTAATATGATAGAGAGACATGTCAGCTCCAGGCAGCATCCTGTATCTTCTCAAAGAAGATAGATAGCTGCAGAAGAACTTCCACCTGGAAGCTTATGGCAAGGCCAGTCATGTAGAAAAGATCATGTCCAGACTGTGAATAAGAGGAGCAACAGGGATCAATTGTCCTCTCTGCCACGACATGTAGGATGACATCCCCAAATTTCTACTTCACAAAAAAAAAAAAATCTGTCAGATCTTCTGGGCTTATCAGCTGAACAAGTGCTGCCTTTGGGGCCTCTGTCTCCCAGTGACCACGGAGAGACTTGGGATTGCTGCCTAGATAGTTGGAAAGCTGTCTCACTTCTTAAATTTATCCTTCTCAGATCTGACAATGTTTGATGACTAGAGTATCAGTTTAACAGCCCCAACCAGCCCCAATCCAAAGACTTCAAGCACCTTGATAGCTCATTAATAAGTTTCCTGTTCCCATGATGTCCTCTTCTATCATGGTATCTTCCTCCCTGCCCTCCCACTCTGTCCCTGTTCCAGCTTGACCCTCCCTTTTCCCTATGTTCTCATTCCCCATTCCTCGCCCTCTGCCACCCCCCCCAACACCCAGTCTGATCATGTAGATCTCATCCACTTCTCCTTCACAGGGTCATCCATGTGTCCCTCCTAGGGTCTTTCCCTGTTAGCTAGCCTCTCTGGAGTTGTGGGTTGCAGTCTGGCCATCCCTTCCCTCACATCTAGTATCCACTTATGAGTGAGTACATACTATGTTTGTCCTTCTGAGTCTGGGTTACCTCACTCAAGATGATATTTTCTAGTTCCATCCATTTGCCTGCAAATTTCATGATATCATTACTTTTTACAGCTGAGTAGTACTCCATTGTGTATATGTGCCACATTTTCTTTATCAATTCTTCAGTGGAGGGGCATCTAGGTTGTTTCCAGGTTCTGGTTATTATGAATAATGCTGAAAATAACATAGTGAAGCAGCATGGTGCTGGGGAGGCTCTCAGGAATCCACAAGGATGACCCCACGTTGGTCTGCTGGCAGTGGTTCAGAGGGTGCCTGGACTGGTCTACTCTGGTGACTGGCCTAGCAAATAACCTAGCTGTCATCATAGAGCCTTTATCCAGTGACAGATGGAGGCAGATGCAGAGATCCATGTCCAGGCACCAGGCCGAGCTCTGGGAATCCAATTGATGAGAGAGAGGAGAGATTCTGCAGGCGAGGGACGTTGAGATCATGATGGGAGGATGTGCAGAGATGACTGATCACACTAGTGGAAGCCCATGAACTGTGGACTGGTGGCTGTGGAGCCCCCATGTGGAGCCCCCATGGGAATGGACTAGGCCCTCCAGATAAGATGGTTGTTTGGCTTGAACTGTTTGGTCTATGGGCAGGCTTCTGGGAATCTGGTGCCTGTAGTGTGATGCCTTGCACAGCCTTGGTGCAGTGGGAAGGGGCTTGGACCTGCCTAGGCTCAGTGTGCTGGGCTCTGCTGACTCCCAATGGGAGACCTCGATTTGGGGGATGTGGGGATGCGGCGTGGCTTGGGAAAGAGGTTTAGAGGGTGGGAGGAGGGAGGAGGAGGGAATCTGTGGATGGTATGTGGAGTGAGTAGAAAATTTCTTAATAAAGAAAAGTAAAAAATAAAAAAAGAGACAAACCCAAAGGGAAAAAAATAAGCTTCCTGTTAAAATTACAGACAGGTTTACTTTATTCACAGACTTCATGGTACAGGTTTCAGGTATAACTCCAGAGGTTCAAAGTTTTAATATTGGTAAAAGCAGTTTTGATAAACTGGTACAGCATTGACTACAAATGATTCTTAAGTTTTTACCCCTTTTGCTGTGATGTAAATCTATTCCAGCTGTCTTACAGATATTTACAGGTTCCTGGGAAAAGTTCTGCCACTGTATCAAGAAATCTGGTCTGATGAAATCTAACAATCTCCAGAGCCCATTTCTGACCCCACCTATTTTTCTAGCATATTTTGCAGATTTGCTGTTCCCACCTGACCTCCAGAGAAACAGCAGATGCCATGGTTTCTATACTCCTGATTTGGCCTGCCATTTCCCCCCAAGCTCCTGAAATACCACTGCTGCAACCTGCCTCCTCAGCTCCCTCAAGGAACATATGTACCTGAAATCTCCCACCGTGCATGACTCCTGGTGTCCCCATCCCCACTTCACCCCTAGTCAGCTTGAAGCAGTCTTAGGAATTCAGCACCCTTGTTCCCCCACTTGCTTCCATAACTCACCTTTTTTTTAAAAAAAATAATAATAATAATCAAAATGGAGGAATGTTAATATTCTGACCTGCCCTTTAAAATCCTGCCCCTTGGCACCGCCCTGTGTCCTCATGCAAAAGCCTCATTTTAAGGAAACCCCCCCCCTTCCCCTCTCTCTCCTCCCCCCTTCCCCCCTTCCCCACCATGAGGTGCACACTTCTGTTTTTCCTCTCTTCTCTTCCTCTCTCTCCTTTCCCTATCTTTCTCTCTATCTTTCTAATAAACTCTTTCTGTGCAGATGCAGTGCCTCGATTGTGAATGAATGTCCACTGCCACCGACACTGCCATGTCCACATGGCATGTCTCGCGTCCACCACCCAAAGCTGCATCTGCCCAGTATGCCAGCATGTTTTCTCTCACATGTGGGACACCCTGGCCTGGCCAGCTGGGGGTCCCCCACATGACAAAACCTAACAGTTTCAGAGGAGAAGAATTTTAGTATGTTGCCTAGAAATTGTACTTGTGATATTTTGTTGAAGAATGTGGCTAGTTTTTGCCCTTGTCAGAAGAGTCTGCATGAGGCTAAAGTGAAGAGTTTTGGAATAATTCTATTGGCAGAGGAAATCTCAAAACAGCCTAGTATAGACTCTGTTGTTTGGTTATTAGTGGAAATTCTAATGAAGGTTTATAATGAAAAGGAGTAAGCTGAGCAAATAAAAATACAAAATGTACAGATTGAGAAAGGGGCACCAGGAAGTGGAATAGAGCTAAATTCTGTGTTCAAGGAGATATACAGATTAAGAAATGGAATAAAGGGAGTGGTGACCTCAGGGTAAGATCCCACCCAGCTAAATTTCCAACTTGTGAAAAAAGAATTAAAGAAAACCTTAGAGCTGCATGTGGTGGTGGTGCATGCCTTTAAGCCCAGCACTTGGAAGGCAGAGGATTGTGGCTCTCTGAGTTTGAGGCCAGCCTGGTCTACAGAGCAAGTTCAAGGACAGTCAAACTTAGGCAGTAAAAGTAACAACCAAAACCAGAAAGCTGGTGGAGATGTAATTAAATGACAGTGTCATATTCCAGCCCCAGCAAGCAGCAGAACTTGGCAGCTTCAGCTGTAGATGTAACCGACCGCCTTATTAAATAAGAAACACAGAGCCAATGTAAAGGTGAAAGCCCAAGAGGTCAGAGCCAGAAGCTTACCCGCTTTCCGCCAGCTAGCTTCTCCCGCCAAGAGAGCTCTCCGAAAAGGGAGTTTCTTCCTGTGCGGTTGTCTTATAAGGAGTCCTGTTTCTTCCTTCTCATTGGTTATAAACTAACTACTTGGCTGTCTCGTCACAGTCTCTCTGTACAGACCTCCCGAGTCTTCTATGGTTGGTATTGAGATCAAGGGCGTGTGTCTCCAATGCTAGCTGTATCCTTGAACACACAGATATCTACCTAGCTCTGCTTACCAAGTGCTGGGATTAAAGGCGTGCACCACCACCGCCCTGGCTTTCGCTATGGCTTGCTAATAGCTCTGACCCCTAGGCAACTTTATTTATTAACGTACAAATAAAATCACATTTCAGTACAAATAGAATACCACTATATCTCCCCTCTTCTAATTTAATAAAAAGAAAAAAAAAGGAAAGTTGTAACTAATATAAGAAAAACTATATACAAAAGTACAATAACTATATACAATATATACAAGTGATGAAAACCTAAACAATGTCTAGTCCATTTGTATTTGACAAATTCAGAGAAAATAATTCCATTACTTATCTTATTTTTATAAGTCCAAAATGTACCTAATTCTCTTTCTATCTTAACTAATTTTCAACTATAACTAATTAAACTTCAACTATAACTAACTAATCTTCAACTATAATTAATTAATCTTTAAATATAACTAATTAAACTTCGACTATAACTAATCTTCAACTCCCTCAGAAACCCAAGAAGGAAATAATATTACCTAACAAAAATAAAAACAGGAAGTGCAAGTAAGCAGCTTCCAAAAAATTGTGAGTTGACAGAAACAGCCAGCCGCCTGGACAGTCACCTGAGGTTTCTCCACAGTGTTGGGGCATCATCTTCAGCCTATAGGCTTAGCGTATCTGACAGACTCATTTGTGAAGTAGGATGTACACAAGTTCAACAGTTCAACCTCACCTTGGGTGAGAGCAGTCCATGTACCAGAAATACCTGAATTCCACTAGTGTCATGTCCTGATTCAGGATTTTAAATTCTGGAAATTGTTGATGGTTTTTTATCCAGCTGTCCATTCTTCTTGACCGTGTATGTGTGGCTTCATCTCAGCATCCCGTTCTTCTCCACATCCCTCTATTAAATGCCAGTCTGCTATTGAGAGGCATGAGCTTAGTTACTCTTCAAGAATAACTGTTTCAGCTGCTGTTCCATTGCACATCAGAAGCCATCGGCCCACTGCCTGTTCAGCTGCCTTCGAAGGAAAGGGCACTGTACCTTTTCCGGATTGCAAAGGCCACTTCAGGGATGGTGCCATATTGTCCTGGCCTCAGGAGATGCCTTTTGATAAAGCCATAACCACACTTACTTTGGCAAGAATCAGTAGTCCTTTGTTTCACGTCTGTCCATTTTGTCCTGTTGTCAGCAGTAGATTCGAGGATACTTTGTTGTCCAGTGGCTAACATTTGCCACAATGAAAGTTAACTCCATATGCAGTTTCTTCAATGCCCATATTCTCTCTGAAGTAGTTTGGTACTGCCAGGAGCCGACATGTCTCATAGTCATAACAAAAAAGAAAATTTTTCTAAGTTATTAAAACATTTTAAATGCCATTTTCTGTAGATCTCTGAAGGGTTTGAAGATGACCTGTCTATCTAAAATATATCTGCTCAATCTTGGAAACATACCTAATATGACTACAAGTTCTATTGTAATGTCTAACTGCTAACTTTCATTTCTTTATATCCTAATAGTTGGTAATAACATTCAAGAATCAATAATCTGCATTATTTTGTTAAATGAATGGTATAAGTACAATTAGAAATAAACATATAGCATTTCCTAATAATATCAATTTCAATATATATAATTTGTATACAATATAAAACAATCCAATCCAATGTAAAGTATTTAAAACTAATAATTGTCTTTTTCTTTTTCTTTTTTTTTTTAAACAAGAACCTTAAATCTAACCTCCTTTGCTTAGCCCTTTTCCTAACCCTTGATAACCAGTTGTAACTAACCCCTCTAAACAATGAAAATTATCCCAGACCCAAAAACCCATTAAAAGACCAAAAAACCACCCGTCCCACACCACCTCTTTGGGAACGTGGGCGTCGTATTCTTAAAATTGCTTCCTGCTGGGTATGGGCGAAGGTATCTTTATTCTGAAAAGAAAAATTTTAGGTTAATTGTCAAATTCTAGGAAAGGTAACTATATCCTTCGTTATCCAGTCTGTGTATAATACCAAAGTTCAGGATTTATCTCAAGTCCTTATTCAAGTAGTCTTTGAGACTGAATCATCTCAGTCAGCAGCTGATCTGTAGATGATGTTTGTCAGCTCAGTGATATTATTATTGTCCACGTGGAATTGTTGTTGTTGTTGTGGGGCCCCATCTTCTTCCTGGAGACTTCAGTTGATGTTAGGCCTGGCCGTGATTTCCTGCAGAAAACTAATAAGAGACTCGAACACAAAGACATATATGCAGCTAATTGAAGCCTTTTTTCTTTCTAGAATTAGTTAGTACTCTATATGACCATTCATATCTTAACAGTTTAAAATGTATATCTATCTATCTATCTATCTATCTATCTATATATATATATATATAAATCTTATAAATTTTGATATAAAACTCATACTTTAAGAAAAGTTTAAAGAATCAGAATAGAATCAAAGATTGAGATTAGTAATAGAATAGTCCCTTAATTAATTTGGCTTTTTATTTTGTCTGTCCCATAGCAGAAGATGGCTCTTCTTCTGGCATGATACAGAGAGTTTGCATTTTCCTTTTTTAACAACATGCTTGAGTTTAAAGAAGGAGAGAGCCATTCTCCAACTCCAAAGTCAGCTTTAAATTTTAATTGAACTGGGACTATTAGAAGATCAAGTGTTAAATTTCTTCAGAGAAGAGTAGAAACAAACATTTAGGAAGACTTATAAAATTTTTTAGATGATATACCAATAGGCCATTTTACTCTGTGTCCTGGGATAGATGGTTTGTCCCTTTTCTTCAGTTGTCTCATTTGTCCAGTGTTCTTCAGATTCCTTAGGCTTCATTCTCCTAAAAGATAAAAA
>CABHPP010122218.1:37519-48819 GCA_902168425.1 Peromyscus attwateri | reverse complement strand
GCTTTATTGTACAGGATTGTTTTAGTTATTCTGTGTTTTTTGTTTTTTCCAAATGAAGTTGAGTATTGTTCTTTCCAGGTCTGTGAAGAACTGTGTTGGGATTTTGATGGGGATTGCATTGAATCTGTAGATTGCTCTTGGTAAGATTGCCATTTTTACTATGTTAACTCTACCTATCCATGAGCATGGGAGATCTTTCCATTTTCTGATATCTTCTTCAATTTCTTTCTTCAGAGACTTAAACCTCTTGTCAAACAGGTCTTTTACTTGCTTAATTAGAGTTACCCCAAGGTATTTTATGTTATTGGTAGCTATTGTAAAGGGTGTTATTTCTCTGATTTCTTTCTCACCTCATTTATCATTTGTATATAGGAAGGCTACTGATTTTTTTTTTAGTTAATCTTGTATCCTGTCACATTACTGAAGGTGTTTACCAGTTGTAGGAGTTCCCTGGTAGAATTTTTGGTGTCACTTATGTATACTATCATATCTTACTTCTCTAGCTAGAACCTTGAGTACTATATTGAATAGATATGCAGAGAGTGGACAGCCTTGTCTTGTTCCTAATTTTAGTGGAATCATTTTGAGTTTCTCTCCATTTATTTAATTTGATGTTGGCTGTCGGCTTCCTGTAAATTTCCTTTATTATGTTTAGGTATGTTCCTTGTATTCCTGATCTCTCCAAGATCTTTATCATGAAGGGGTGTTGGATTTTGTCAAAGGCTTTTTCAGCATCTAGTGACATGATCATGTGGTTCTTTTTTCTTTCAGTTTGCTTATATGGTGCATTACATTGACAGGTTTTCATATGTTGAAACATCCTTACATCTCTGGGATGGATCCCACCTACTTGGTCATGGTTAATAATTCTTTGATGTGTTCTTGGATTCAGTTTCCCAATATTTTATTGAGTATTTTTCCTTCAATGTTCATGTGGGAGATTGGTCTGCCATTCTTTTTTTTTTCTTTTTCTTTTTTGCATCTTTCTGTGATTTTCGTATCATGGTAACTATAGCCTTATAAAAAGAATATGGTAATGTTCTTTCTGTTTCTTTTGTGTGAAACAATCTGAAGAGTATGGTATTAGTTCTTCTTTGAAAATCTGGTAGAATTCTGTGCTGAAACCATCTGATCCTAGGCTTTTTTAAAACAATCTTATGGAAACTGAATAATGCTTAGGTGAATCGTCAATGGGCCAAGGAAGAAATAAAGAAACTAACGATTTCCTAGAATTCAATGAAAATGAAAGTACAACATACCCAAACTTATGGGACACTATGAAAGCCATGGTAAGAGGAAATTCATAGCACTAAATGCCTACATAAAGGAGATGGAGCAATCTCTTACTAGCAACTTAACATCACACCTGAAAGCTCTAGAACAAAAAGAAGCAAACTTACCCAGGAGGAACAGATGTCAGGAAATAATCAACTTGAGGGCTGAAATTAATAAAATAGAAACAAAGGGAACAACACAAAGAATCAGTGAAACAAAGAATTGGTTCTTTGAAAAAATCCAAACTAACCAAAAGGCAGAGAGAGAGAGAGAGAGAGAGAGAGAGAGAGAGAGAGAGAAGGAGAGAGAGAGTATCCAAGTTAACAAAATCAGAAATGAAAGGGGAAACAACAAAAGACAGTAAGGAAGTCCAGAGAATCATCAGATCATACTTCAACAACCTGTACTCCACAAAATTGGAAAATCTAAAAGAAATGGACAATTTTCTGGATAGGGACCACATACCAAAGTTAAATCAGGACTAGATAAACAATTTAAAGAGAACTATAACTTCTAAGGAAATAGAAGCAGTCATTAAAAGTCTCCAAACCAAAAAAGAAAAAAATTATATCAAGTCAGAGGAGAACCCAGTGCCAAAAGATACATATCTTGTGTCCTGTGTCATCTGTAGTTCCTAGCTCCAAGTCTTCAGATATAAGTTCCAACATGGAGTAAGCACAGAAACCAGGAACATATAAGGGAACCATAAACAATGTTGATGGCATGTTGGGATTGAGGTGATATGAAGTAGGAAATGGAAAAGCAGGTAAGGGCCTCCAACTTCAAAGAAGGAATGGGGATAAATCCAAATGGAGAAGGAAGAACAAGAAACAAAACCAATGTTGTTTGGTGCCTCTGGGAACAGTTATTTTGCCAGAAGTAAGATGGTGGTATTCTTCAAAACCTTTTAAATCCACTTTTACGTAGGAGATGAGTCAAATACATTTCAGATTCCCACAAGGACCCTAAGACCCCACTCTTTCTGGTCTTTTATCACCTTGATACCTTTTTCTTTTTTTCTTGATCATGCTTCTCCTATTCCTTTTATTTCTCTGGATTTCATCCCCAGCCATACCAAGTATACTCTTAACCCAGGGCAGTCCTTCTGTACCCTAGACTAATCAAACAATTGCCCAGATGAAAGGCCATTTCTAGTCTTTCCTCACATTTCACCATCTAACTGATTCTACTCTATTTAATAAATATTAAGCATTACAACACACCTATATTTCTAGTTTTATGGCATATATATATAAATATATTGCATACAACTTATTCATACATTAATATGTATTTTACCAGTTTCTTTGTCTTACTTGCACTTTATGAGGGTGGATATGGAACTTAATGTGCTTTGTCATTTTGAAACCCTTCCTTTAGCTCCTGTAATAACACTGTACATACCAATTTCCACCTTTCCTGAAATACATATTTTAAAAGATGTTTTAACATCTATGTAAACAGGGTGCGTTTTACAGTTAAGTTGTAGGCCCTGTGTAAAACAAAAAAGTTATTTCTTTCTTTTCATTTGCTTGTAAAATAATGTAGTGTATCATACCATAAATGGCAAACTACTTTTAATAAAACATAGTAGGAGACATTCTGTGGGTATTTGTTGAATAAAAAGTATGATTGTAAAGATCAAAATCACAAAAGTGATTTCCTTAAGATATGTGCATACTGTCTAAGCACAAAGACTTCTCAAAAAGCATTTAATAAAAGCATATGATGTAACCTACTACAAGGGCAGTATTTAAATATTGAAAAAGAAGTATATTCCTTTGTACTCATTCCATGGAAGAGAGGATGGTGGAAGAAAGTGATAGTTACCACCAGTAGGAATGCAAGTGGTTTTGATACTATGGGAGTATCCAGTGTTGTTAGATTCCACAAATAAGATCATAATCAGAAAATGATTTGTGGTGGAAATAGCTCTCTGTAATTTACAGCTATTAAATTATAGCAGTCTTTTTTAAATATCACTTTAAGTTTACTACAGTAAGCATTTGCACTAATTGTACATTGAAGATAAGAAATTTCACTTGGGAGCCAGTAAGTTGGCTCAATAGGTAACGTCATAGTGCTGCCAATTCTGAGTTCAGTCTCCCTGAAACATGAGGTAAAAGGAGAGAAATAACACCTACAGATAGTTGTCATTGACCTCTACATGTGTACTGCCTTTGATGTGGCAACTATTACACACTGTGTTTGTACATAAGCAAGTCATTAGTTTTGAATTCTGGACTTTGTAATTAATGCTTCTAGCCTCAGTACTTGAGAGGTCAAGGCAGGTGGGCTATCATGAGTTTTTGGTCAGCCTGGGTTACAATGTGAGATTTTGTTTCATTCTTGCTTCCCTGACTTGCTTATAAAGGACTCGGAATTGTCCTGTGGGTTATAGGTGATAAATCCCACTAGGAGAGGAGACATCAACTAGAAGAGACTGTCAAATGGATGACATTTGGACCCTCTAAAGAACTCATAAGTGTTCTCCATTTATAATGGAGATGGTTGACACATGGATGATACAGGCACCAGTATGGTATTTTCAATATCTGTGGCCTCTTAAATGAAGATTTTTTGGGGTATTTTTCATTAATCTTTCAGTCTTCATATATTGTAGAATTGAGGAACAAGAAGAAGAGGCAGCTCAAGACACCCCTTTTATGTCTTTCCTATCAAAAAACATAGTTGAAGTATTGAAGATGAAAATACATTTTCATTTATAACTGGATAGTAATAATCCTTTTCAAAAATGTGACTGGACTTACAAATTTTGCTGTGTTATTAAAACATAAAAGCTAGGTTTCACTAAGTTTCAAGAGAAAAGATGAAGGAAAAATACACAGAATTATATCTTATTTCATTGAAAATTCTAAATAACTCATGTTGAGGTCTCAAAAACATTTATACTTAGAATATACTTGCAAAAGAATTCATATCTCCTATTGTGTTCATCATGAAACTAAGCAATATCTTTTATAATTTTAGCCCATACATTACCTATGGAACTCATCATACAAGGTATATAATTCTATAAATGAAACTAAAATCCTTTTATATATTAAATTGTGATAATTAATTTCTTATTGTGACCAAACTCATCTTCTCCATCTTCTCCCCGACCCAACTTGTAGACCTCAATATCACTCTCCACAAGTATTACAGTTATTGTCACAGTTTTCTTCTATGTTCTAAGGTGTCTGAAGAGACACTTGAAACCAGTATCTGCTTCAAGTGAGTGTGCTTCAAATTTTTAGACCTATGTTATAAAAGGTTCTTTGCTAAAAGATTCTGAAAATTCACAGCTTAGATGACTTATGCCTTCAAACACATCAAGCCGATATCATTAAGGTATGACTAGCAATTAGAAAATCCAATTAACAAAAAGTCATTGTTTATTCTTATTTAATAAAAACTAGTATTTAAGGATCATTTTGTATTAATTAAATGCATATTTACTAATCCCCATTTCTACATTCAGGGTGTCGCAGTCAGTGTGTTGGATCCAGAGTCTAATGCTTACAGAATTTAAAATTAAGATGATAGGCGCAATAGAAGAAAAAGTAGACATAGGTGATCCTGAGCACTAAGTGCTTGGTTGAGTCTTAGAGAAGATGCGTGTTATAGGAAGTTTGAGTTGGTGACCTATCCAGTTTTAAGTCATGGAATGCTACAGGAATAGAGGAGTGAGTCAAGACTTAGAGAGAGGCTAAGAGACCCAGGTGTCATTCAAAAAGAAACAATTCCAAGTAATCAGGATGGCCAATCTTACTTGCCAACTTGATATACCTGGCAAGACAGAATCTCATTGAAGGAATTGTCTCCATCAGACTACATGTAGGCATATTTTCTATGACATTTTCCTGTTTTTTTTTTTTTTTTATTTTCCAGAAAGGGTTTCATTGTGTAGCTTTGTGCCTTTCCTGGAACTCACTTGGTAGCCCAGGCTGGCCTCGAACTCACAGAGATCCACCTGGCTCTGCCTCCCAAGTGCTGGGATTAAAGGCATGTTGTTTGTTGTTTCAGTATGTTGATGGACCCAGTCTCCTGTAAGCAGTGTCATACCTAGGTAGGTAAGTGTGTTACACAAGAAATGGAGTTAAACATAAGCCCAGAAACAAGCCCCAAAGCAGTATCCCTCCATGTTCTCTGCTCTAATTCCCTCCTTCAGGTTTCTGCCTTGGTTCCTTCAGTGATTTACAGTAACCTCTAAGACAAGAAGTTGTTCCCTCCAAGTTGCTTTTGGTTGGTGTTTGATTACAGCAACAGAAACCAGACAAGAACAGGAGGAAAAAGTCAACCTGAGAACTTAAAAATCAAATTAGGCACAGAGTATTTTATGATTTCTGAGTTCAGCTGCACCCAAATCTTTGATCAAATGATTGATATTTGTGGTTTCACTGTATGTTTTAATCATTTCATACAGTAACTGACTGTTACAGATGTTTAAGTAAAATAAATCTGCAATCATTTTGGCAATGGGTTTGATCAATACTAGAAACATGAGAGAATAAACCTTAAATTCCATAGCATTTTGTTTAAAGAAAAACCTAAAAAAAACACATTTACTTAAAATAAGTTATAAATAATTTTTCCAAGTAAAACATATCTCCATCAAATATTGATATAGTATGTACACTATTTTTTCAAAAAATGAATATTAATGTTGTGACAAGTGATGGTGAGTTCAACTGTCTTAAGAAGTACAATCACTGCACAGTGTTTTTATCACTTTTTCTTTTCCTTTCCTACTGGGTGTATTACTGAGAAACATAAATATTTTTGATCTAGAGCATATAAAGTGTACTTTTAGAGAAAATAATTACTCTATAGCATTGTATGGTACTATAACATTAAGCCAGTCGGAAAACCAAGGTGTTGGAAACATCATTCAGTTCTCTGCCTATTTCTTGTAAGAAACCAGCAGTTAAATTCTTTCTTTAGGCATCATATCTGGCAGGCACCCTGCTCAATGATGAGTGTGCCTACCATTTAGGAATATGTGACAGTCAGCATCAGCGTTGCCTTTGGATAGCCTGCAGTTTGGGAGTAGGTGCCTTTCATTATAAATCTTCTAGGCTTTGGAGTAAAACATGAACAGATAATGCGTCTGTCTCCTGGCTCCTTTTAATTAGCTGTGAAGATTTAACAGAAGATGTTGTTTTTCCTGCATTCATCTCTTCTGGTGCTCCTTTCATAATATGTGGAAGGGCATCATCTGATTCTGGAAAGGGTGCTTGGACAATGATATCATGAAAGCTGTTATAAGGATGTATTTTCAGACTCTCATTGCTTAGTCTTTCAGTGTATTTATTCTCAGCAGAAGTAGATCTATCTTTCACTAACCCCCAGTAAATTAATATTTTCTAGAAAAAGAATTTTCCAAGTGCCTAATTCTAATTTGAACCAAGTGATTTTACTATGGTCTAGAAGAGTGTAGCTTAATTTAGTACTGTATTATCTCCTCACCTGTGATGATTATTCAGTCTAAAATAAACTATATGAAGACAGGAGGTGAACATTTTTGAGAGACTGAATAGATAAGAGTTCATCCTCTAGATTCAATTCTCCTATGCTAAAACACATCTAAGCATCAGGATGTAGGTAACATTATGATTACAGAGATGAAGAAATAGATACACAAAGAAGCTAAGTAATTTATTCAGACCAACAGCTGCAGAATTAACACACATTCAATACTGATAGTATGAGTTCCATGTCTTCTTGCTCAGCCCACCCCTCAAACTTGCCAGCTTAACAGGGTGTATAGAACGCATGCTTAAGAGAGTTCTGTCTTCCATGTGTGATCTGCTTTAGAAATAAAGGGAGAATTTAGGTGCTTTGCAGTTTTGTTCTAAACAAAAGAGCACATGGTGATAGGATTCAAAAAGATGTCTTATGTTGAAGATACATGCTAAATGTTTCCTTTCTTCTCCATTGTGCTACTTCTCACTTCTCTGCCTGCACCACGTCTCAGAATCTTGACCTACCTCATTCCAGGGATTTTCTTTTAGGCTGCTTAATAGATCGGTTAACACTAAGGAGTACAGACGAAAGAGTGGAAGAACGGGATAGAGAAGAAATCCTTATTGCTATTGCTTTCTCCCTGTGGTGAAACCAGAGTCCAGATGCAACAGTTGACTAATGATTTCAACTCCTTAAGATAAAACTTCCATAAAGACTTCCTGCCTTCTAAGTGGTGATAATCTCCATTCTCCTATAGCCATTGAGTAGGAATGATACTTTACTACTAATAACCATCCGTTGGGATTTCCTTTGTATGTACAGTTTATACATTGTATTTTAAAAATACTCTAGCATATTTTAAGTGGTTTTTTTTTAAGAAAACGTGTGAAGTATTGATGGGAAGACAGCAAACTTCCACAGACTGGAGAGACAGTGTTTTCCCTGCCTGACTGTGGCAACAGTTGCTTTTCACATACTTTCAGTTCGATTTTCTACTAAAATAAATGCGTTTTAAAATAAAAAGAGAATTTCATACATGTATACAATGAAATATGATCGTATATACGCTGTATTTCTACTCTTCAAATTCCAAGTATCCCCACCAACATGCCCCTGCCTTTTTTGATATTCTGCTAAATACAATTATTGATGCCCTTATTTACATTGGTGTGGGGTCATCTGTTGAAGCACAGGAAAATCAAGCAGCCACAGCCTCAAAAAAGGATACTTATTGTTCCCCATCACTATTCTGGCAATAGCTCCTCAGTAAGGGTTGGGCCATGAAGACCATTTATTTCATCTATGAGATAGTTCAGATGACTTGATGTTGTATAGGTCATGTGCAGATTACCACAGCTGCTCCGAATTCATGGGTCTGATGACTATGTCATGTCCAGAAGATATTATTTCATAGCACCCTTTGCTATCATTCAGCTTCTATATTCCTTCTGACTCCTCTTCTTCAGTGAGACTTTGAGGTACTTGGTTTAATATGTATGTTCCATTAGGGCTGATTGTTATATCCTAAGTCTTTCTTTGGTCATTCTGACTGGTAAATTTGAAAAAGTTGCATAGTCTAATGTAAAGGGACCTTATTATGTTTGTGACTAGTCCCCAAATATTTCTTCTGTCTCTTTTTAAATAACCCTCTGTTGTCTCTTTTTGGCTTATTAAATGTCAGGTAAGGGTATGGGTGGATCAGACAAAGAATTACTTAGTGAAAAATAGAGATAAATTAAAAGTATAAAACTAGGCCCATCATATCCTATAGCTGCAAATACTATTTGCACATTACATTTTTTAAAAGCATGTCTTCACTGTACAAAATTAACTAGTTATGGTTTACTAACATAGCCTTGAGACTATAGGGGCTGGTGAGATGACTCAGTGGTTAAGGATGCTTATTGCTTTTTTAAAGAACCCAGGTTTTGTTATTAGTACCTACCTTACATGGCTCAAAACTCTGTTAACTCCAGTACCATGGGCTCTTTTTGACACCCTCTGGCCTCTGTGGGCACGTGAAGAAACATAGTGCACACAAGTCATAAAGGGGTGTGATCACAAACACACATACTAGTAATAAATAAACCCTTTAAGATAGGTTTGGCCGGGCGGTGGTGGCGCATGCCTTTAATCCCAGCACTCGGGAGGCAGAGGCAGGCGGATCTTTGTGAGTTCGAGGCCAACCTGGTCTCCCAAGCGAGTTCCAGGAAAGGCGCAAAGCTACACAGAGAAACCCTGTCTCGAAAAACCAAAAAAAAAAAAGATAAGTTTGGCTATTTTTAAGTATATAATTTTCATGAAATTTCTTAGTTTAGAACATAAAAAGCAGATATGTTTTGTGGGACTAGAATCTGGTCATATTTCTCTTAGAATACTGAAACTTTAAGAAACACGGATTTGTAACTGCTGTCATCATCATGTTGATTGATTGATGTTTTCATAAATGAAAATGTTAGCTATTATGATAGAATAATTCACATAATCTACAGATATCTGCATTCCTAAGCAGATGGGGCTCTCTGATAAATGTTTTGGTCTACCTCTACAGTATTTGTAAAATTATAAATTGTCAATGTTATTTCTTTTTTATTATTATGGTATATTTCTGTTTATATATTCATTTTTCTTTTTTCTTTTTTTCAAGACAAGATTTCTCTGTGTAGTTCTTGGTTCCTGTCCTGGATCTTGGTCTGTATACCTGACTGGCCTTGAAATCACAGAGATCTGCCTGGCTCTTCCTCCTGAGTGCTGGGATTAAAGGCGTGTACCACCACTAACCAGCTAAATCTTTATTTTTCTTTCTCTTCATTTTGAACTACAGGTGTGATAGTCTCCATATATCAGCTAGGATTGAATCTTGGGTAGGTCAGTAAACTGGAATATTTATGTTGGTCCAATATAATGAATTTTGAAAATTTGAAAATTCATTTCTTAATTTTAGCTCATTCAGTGGCTGTGATGAAATTTCTAAGTAGTGGCAAAATCTTACAAATGTTGATGGAGTTTTATTTTCATATGAGAATCAGGAGAATGAGTAGTTAGAAGGATACTAGCCAAGTAAATTCACCAGAGAAACCCAAAATGTATATATTCTACTGACTGTATCAAATTATAGCACCTATGTATTACATGATAAGTCAACAGGAATTATAATATCCAGTTTCAAGGCTCAAAATTAAATCATAATTCTAATTAGCTAAAACATATTTCAGGGTATATGCATTTATTTATACCATCAGAGAATTTCAAGTACTACCAGACATCAGGTGTTTGGGAGATTGCAAAATAGAAGTGTAAATAAGGTTTGTTGGTTTTGGATATAAATCAGAAAATAAATTTTCTTATGATGATTGGACACACCTTGACACTTGAACTATCCACATGTTTTTCCAATAATAATAGAATTGAAGCCAAAGCCCCATTATCTAAGAAAACATAATTTGATATTATCCTTGTTATATTAGACAAAGTGAAACACATGACATTATTTTTACTAGTTTAAACATTCCTTGGATAACATTTTATAACTTTTGAACTACTCATTTTTAATAATGAAAATTAAGAAAGAGAAATGGGTTCTTAGTTTCTCCTATATTCTATAGCAGCAAGTGGATTTGAGAGAAAATAATTGTCTAGAAAATTTCAATGGCTACTGTTCTCAGAATAGTTCATAGGCTATTGATCTAAATGGGATGTTATTGTAAACACAATTGGTTGTATTGTAAATGATTTCACGATTCAAATTTCAGATAACAGATTTTATTTGGTAAATGAAAATTTATTTAAGTGACTTAAGACCATTCTATACTTGAACATAAAAGCCAAATGAAACTTTCAACCTTATACATTGCAAACAAAAACAAAACCAATAAACAAACACACAAAACCCGAGAACACAATACATATTTTTCCATACAAGATGATCAAAGGGATCATACATTCTCAGAACAGCACAATTTATCTCTTTGGTGACACTTGACGTGCTCAGTGAGAGCAAATGATTTCTTAATGTTTGAGAGAAGAAAGGTGCCAAGTATCTGCGGTTGAGCCAGCAAAATGACAATGACAAATTATTAACTTGTCCTACAAAGGCCCTTTCTAGTTCCAAAATGTATTCCCAGTCATTCCATCTACTTCTGTGTAACAACTCTCTCTTCCAAAAGCATAATCTATCAGTCATTAAGTCAAAGAGCCAACACAAAAGGTTATCTCCTACAAAAATGCAATTAAAAGGTTGAAGCTCAGTAATATTATAATCATCAGGTCTTGACTAAGATCAAGAAATGTGATATGTTGCTCTTCATGTAGCTTGCAGGTAAGAATTAATATGTTTTAATTTAATGCTTTAAAAATTATAATTATATATTACTTGTGACTAAATTAGCTCCACGGCTTAAAATCTTTGTATCATAAAATTTAAAGAAAGAGCCGGGCGGTGGTGGCACACGCCTTTAATCCCAGCACTCGGGAGGCAGAGCCAGGCGGATCTCTGTGAGTTCGAGGCCAGCCTGGTCTACAAAGTGAGTTCCAGGAAAGGCGCAAAGCTACACAGA